>PVJA010007865.1:0-38022 GCA_004027025.1 Myocastor coypus | reverse complement strand
AGGCTGGTTTTTTCCTTGCTGGGTAGGAAGGAAAACAATCCCTGTCTGGGAGGATCTGGGATATTATATGTGGGAAAATGAGGGAGCTAAATTCTCAAGGTGTTTCTTAGTGGAAAGGCTGTTCTCCCTGCAGCAATTATAATATCGAGTGTTAGAAACAGATTCATCTTTTTTTGTACATTTTTAGGAGAAATAATAGTATAAAAGGATAATTTCATTTTTCTAATATACTATTCAGTATCATTTAGATTTTTCTCATTTTGTGTTGGTTTCTGCACTCTAATAATAAAATGGAGGATAAATCATTTTTAGCATAGACTAAAATTGCAAAAAATATATAATTGCAAATAATAATAAGCAAAGAATGTCTTTCAAGCCAGAATAAAACTTTAAAATACTTACAATGAGCTATGATGGGTGTGTGTGTGAGCTTGCCAGGGATCAACCCAGGGCCTTGTACACATTGAGCATGCTCCCCACCCATTACGGGGTCAGTATTTAGGGAGGTAATTACTGTTGTGTGTGACAGCGGTGGTGACTTTTGAAGGAAGTGGCAACCGTAACCTAATGAAGAGTTACTGTGGTGGAAACTGCTAGACAGATCATCTCCTTTATTCCTTTTAAAACCCAGTGAAGTTTTAGTAATTAAAAGGGGTGAAGTACTCACACATACTACAATGAGGGTGAACCCTAAAATCATGTTAAATGAATCCAATTGATATGAAATGCCAAGAATATGTGAACCTCTAGAGGTGTAAAGTAGATTAGTGGCTTACAAGAGGTGGAGGCCAGGACATGGGGGTGACTGCTAATCGATTCAGGCCTTTTGGGGATGACAAAAATGTCCTAGAATTGACTCTAATGGTACACAACTCTGAATATGCTAAAAACTACTGAAACATACACTTTAAATTGGTGATATCTATGCATATAAATAATATCTTAATAAAACTATTTTTAAAATCTTTAACACTCCCATGAAATACAGGTCATCACAAGACTATATTCTACTAACAAGATGGCCTACAAGCCTTGAATTATTTATATCATCCTATTAAGGAAGTTTCTAAACACATCACATGTTTGGCTGTCAAAAAACAAAACCAAACAAAACTATAGAAAGAAAGCCTTGAATACATCCTTATTTCCTTGACCTGCTAGTTTACCTAAAAGTTTTATTTTTATTTATTTTTTTAAATTATGCTAAATAGTTTTAATATGCATCATGAATCAAGACTTCAATTTTTAAAAATTAATTAATTAATTTATGTATATATGTTATGTTATGACCAGCTTGGCCTGCCCTGGGGGTGGGGCTGGCACAGCATGTGGTGCCAGGGATTGAACCAGGGTCCCTGAGGTTGCCCAAGTTTGCCTAAGCAGGTGCTTTAGACTACTGAACTATCTCACCGGCCCCCTACCTAAAAGTTTTAAAGATAAGAAAATGTCATTATACTTTTACCCCCCGTCTCTTTCCCCTTTTCCTTGCCCTTGCTGTAGGCAGTACTAACTTTGAACCAAGCAGTTCCGAGTGAACCATCCTCCTCTGGGGAGAACCCAGGTCACCCTGCTGTTGTTGCTGGTAAAATGCCAGGAAGACTCACTCCCCACAGCCCCTACAGAAGGTGGGATCTCACTTCAGCTGCTTGGGCTTCATCTTGAGAGTGGGGCAGTAAGGTTGGCCTAAGAAAAAGGATGCTGTCCCTATAGACTGAGCATAGGAGGACTCAGACATTGTGACTGTAGTCCTAGATCTGTCCAGTGGCCTCACTTAGTGAGCCTATGAAATGTCAGAAACATAATAGTAAGCAGAAGAGTGGTTACAAGCCAGTACATACAGAATGCTAGCTTGGTTTTGTTTAAAACATTGTGTAGAGCTATGTGCCGTATAGAAAACAGTGCTCAAAGGCTGCACCAAAGGTTATCTTTGGGTGGAGGAGCTAACTGGCTTGTGGTTTTTTAATTTTATTTTTTATATTGGTTGACTGATCAACTGTATTGTGGTGTGAGAATGGAACTCCAGACCCTACACACACATGCTAGGAAAATGTACTACCACTGAGCTACTCCTCAGCTCTGTACATGATTTTTTACTTTCATCTTCCTGTTTTACTATATTTTGTTATTTCTCACATGAATCACTGTTTCACCAGAGTAATTATAGGAATGGCAGCTGTGAGAAGGTGGATTTGGGGCAGTTCTAGAGGTTTCTAGAGTGCACTAAGCGTCGCGCCTGCTGGCTGCCATCACCTCCATCACCTTCCTTGCTATGGTTGGTTTCTTCCTTCCTGTGCAGTGAGGCTCAGGCCAATTCTGGTGTGGATGTAGCAGGGCTTATGGACAACAAACTCACTGGCAGATGCAGGGCTCTGGTTCTTCATTCTTAGCTGGAGTCGGGGGTAATCAACTATCTCTGATCAGTACTTACAAGTACTGTATCAAAATATTCTAAACACTACTCAGATTTGTATTCATTTAACTAATAATACACATTCCAGGGCTGGTGAGATAGCTCAGCAGTCTAAAGCACCTGCTTAGGCAAGCTTAGGCAACCACGGGGACTGTGGTTAGATCCCCAGCACCACATTCTAGCCAGCCATACCCCTAGGGCAGGCTGAGCCGGCCATAACATAAGTAAATAGAATAAGTTAAAAAAATACACATTCCAGGTTTTCAGTATTCATCTTTGACAATTAGGCTGCAAAGCAGAAAGCAAATTCCTATATTACCTTACCTGAATCAAATCTTTTTTTTTGTTTTTTAAATCATTTTATTTTTCTTTCTTGTTTCAGAACTTTTGTTTGGTTATTTATTTTTATGGCTGGCTCAGCCTGCCCTGAGGGCAGGGCTGGCGCAGCATGTGGAGCCGGGGATCGAACCGCGGTCCCTGCAGCCGCCCAAGCTTTCCTAAGCAGGCACTTTAGACCACTGAGCCATCCTGCCGGGCTCCCTGAATCAAATCTCTTGATAAAAGAGAATTTGAGTGACATTAATGAATAAAAGCATAGACTTTTTATTTTTTATAGGAATCATTCCAGTTTAAAATGGAGAAAAATATATTTTTGGTTCAGAAAAATAAAAATATTTGCATTGTGGCCATGATATTTACCTTTCTCTCATATTTGAGAAGCCATAAATCACATGAGACATGTTAATATAAACTAAGGGACACCAGCAATAAGATTGCCTTCAAAAGGAAGTTGCTGGCAGTTTCTCTGTTTAACTTGTTCTGATGTGCTTTGAGAAGTATTTTATGGGGGGAAAAAATGAGGACCACAGAGTGAGCCCAAAGAAGCTGTTTCGAACACAGCAGTCAAAAGCCTCGGGGTTTCATTACTAAGGTAGAAGTGTGTTCCTTTGTCTCAGTGGTCTACCTCAAGCTGCCCCCTGGGACTCAGGCATAATTGTCACAGTTGCCTACTGTCAGTAACTACCTTCAGAAGTATCAGAGGTCAGGAGCTATAAAAAACAAAAATAAGGAAAATTCCAAAACTTAAAAATAGACAGCATTTTTTTTAGGTTCATCACATAGGATATGGGTTTGGTGGAGCTAATCCAGTGATGCTGGTCTACAAACTTTGCCACAGAACCTTTGTTTTTCAATATATTTACACAGAACCTTTGTTTTTCAATATATTTAATCCTTTTTTTTTTTTTTTTAAGAAATGAAAACTGTTCTGAGTTATTTATATAGTTACCACAAAATGCCAGGCAATTTTCAGCTGAAACTTAACAGGAACTCCATTGTAAACAAAGTTACCAGAGGAGGAGCACAGTTTGGCTCCAGTAGGCGATTTCCTAACATACAAATAGGATTATATAAACACAGGGCATTCTGTGTAACATTGTAAACAAGCCCAGAGTACCTTTTTTAATAACAATTTTTTATTGTAGTAAAATGAACATAAGACTCACCATATAAGCCATTTTAAAGAATTACAATTCAGTGACAGAGTGTTTACAGTGTTGTGAAACTACCACCACTGTCTATTATTTGGACATTTTAGCACCCAAACAGCAAACCCCATATTCATCATGCAATCCCTCTCCATTTTACCCTGCCCCCACCCCCTGGCAACCACCAATCTGCTTTCTAGCTCTGTGGATCTGCCTTTTTGGGATTTGATGCACAGATGGGATCCAGTCCATGTTGTGGTATGATTCTTCAATTCTGCATTCTTGTTAATATGGAGATTGTCCATGGATAGTTCATGGTATCCATTCATCATTTGGGTCACACTTAGGTTATTTCCACTTTGGACTCGTATGAATAGTGCTCTGATAAATATTAGTATACAAGATTTTAGTCATGAGGGGGTATAGGATCTGTCAAAGACTCCTCCTTTACTAGTTGGGATGATCATGTGGTTTTCCTTCATTCATTTAATTGATATATTCGTTTTCTTAGGCTTCTTGAAGCTCAGAGTAGTTTAAAAACAACAGAAATTTATCCTCTATATAACTCTGGAGTCCAGAAATCCAAAGTCAAGGTCTCAGCAGGATTGGTTCCAACAGAAAGCTCCAGAGAGATCCCTTCCACCTTTTCTCCCTAGTTTTCGAACCACATCAGTCATCTTGGCATCCCCTGACTCACAGGTACATCCCTGGGTTCTGTCTCCATCTTCATGAGACATCTCTCTGCATGTCTTATTTCTCTGCATCTATAGTTCCCTCTTCTTATCAGGACAACAGTAGTTGGAAAGGCCCCTTAAGTCCATATAATCTCATCTTCACATGTAAAGTACCCTTTCCCAAGAAAGATCACATCCAGATACCAAAGGTTAAGACTTGAATACATATTTTTTGGGAACCCAGTTGAACCCAGTCCATTGTTTTATTTGGGTCATGTAGTATATAGTTCTTTTAATATGTCTCTAGATGTAGTGTGCTAGTTATTTATTGAAGATTTTTTATATTTTTACTCATAACACATACTGGTAAGTTTTCTCTTATTTGTCCTATCTTTAGGTTTTGAGGTATTGCTGATCTCAGAATGAGTTAGGAAGTATTCTTTATTAAGAAAGAATTTGAAATATATTTGTGTTAATATTTTCTTTAAACGTTTGATAGAATTTACCAGTGAAGTCATTTGGTTGTAGGCTTTTTGTTGTTGGGATTTTTTTAAATTACCAACTTGATATTTTTTAATAGCTGTATTCATAGTATCTTCCCTTAATCTACTGTTGTTGCTTCTCTAAGGTTATCATCAATGTTCCCACTTCGGTTTCTGATTTTATTGAATAGTCTCACCTTTTTGTCATTCCAGCTAATGACTTGTCAACTTTGTTGGTCTTTTATTTATTGATTCTCACCGTGTTTTTTCTCTATCTTCTTCATCTCTGCCCTAATGTTTATGGCTTCCTTTTATTGCTTTGGCCTACTTACTTTCCCTTTTTTTTTTTTTTTTTTTTTTTTTTTTTTTTTTTTTTTTTTTTTTTTTTTTTTTTTTTTTTTTTTTTTTTTTTTTTTTTTTTAATTCCTAAAGATAAATTTAGGCTATTGCCTAAGATGTTTGAATGTAAACATTTATGAGTACAAATTTCTCCCAAGCATTGCTTTCAAATAAAAGTAGTGCTTTTAGTTGTCTCAGAGTATTTTCTAATTTCCTTGTGATGTCTTTATCTCAGTGGTTCTTTAAGAGGACATTAGGGTACTTTGTAACTCAAAAGGTCAAGGATCAATAGCTTCTTGTCATTTAAGGGCTCTAGACCTGCCAAGTGGAAGCGCAGAAGGCCTTTTCCTTCCCAGCTCCGAGCCTCCCCGTGGCTGCGTGGGCTTACTGTGGTTGGCAGCCACCGAGGCTGCAGTTCTTCCAGCACTTGCAGTGCTCTGTGCTCCTTAGCACCTGCTGGGTGAGCAAAACTCTATCTTTGATAGAAAGAACTGAAACATCAAGAATTAATGTATTACATTTATATCATAAACTCAGAAATGAATTGGCCAAATGAATTGACTTAAGAGATTTGTGAGTTTTGGTTTCCAATTTTGAAACTTGCCTGGCAAAACACTGTTTTATCAGTTCTCACAAAGGCAAACAAGCACCCTGGGTTTGGGCTCAGCTTCAGCCTCTCCAGTTCTGGGCACCTGGAGCTGCACTGGCTCAGCTGCTGAGTCCCACTGTCGCTTGCCAGTGCCAGGCTCTCCTCCAGTACCCATGAAGATATGCATAGCATTCCCACGAAGCCTCACGGTTACCTCTGGACACACAGTGCTGTTCTTATCCTCATTTTCCAGATGAACAGACTGGGGTGCAGAGAGGTAAAAATGTTCTGCAGGATCACATAGCTATTAAGTAGGAGTACTGGGGTCTGAATCCAGGCTATGGGCCTCAGTCCATGGTTCAATCCTAAGGCCAGGCAGTCAAGTTGCTTAGTTTCCTTATTTACCAAATGGGAATAGCAGTCGTTGTTCCTCAGTGCTGAGTAAGTGTCCTAATGAGTTGAGGCACTGATCCCACTAGGTACAGATAACCCAGGAGCAGGGCTGCAAACAGGTGATGCAAGGTCATGTGTGCCACCGACCAGAACCAGAGTGATGGCAGTGAATAAGGCCAGGCATTTGCCCCAGCAGCCAACGCACTGCAGGGACCATAGAATCTTTGGAAGACAAAACCTGTGTGTATTCTCCAGCATGTTCTCAGCATGGCAGACAAAGGCCCTCTTCTTCTGGATCAAACTCCATTAAAAGAAATTATTTGTGCACACTGCCAATAAATAAAAGTGTGATTTTTATCTATCCATCATCTATCATCTATCTATTTATTATCTATTTATCTACCTATCTATCATCATCTATTTTTTGAGACATACTTTTGCTAAGTATTGTAACCTGGTCTTGAATTCACTGGGTAGTTCACCTTGAACTCATAGTGATCCTCCTGCCTCAGCCTCCTGAGTATTGGAATTACAAGCATGTGCCACCACACTCAACCCCAGCTGAGAAGTGGGATTTGAGAACTTGTATCTGTCACTTAACTACTGTTTGAGAGCCTGCACTGCTATAATCCTCATCACTCTCTCTCCTGTGGCTGTTCCCACACCATGGTCCCTGTCCATAGCAGGCTTTCCAGATTCCCAGAATTCTTTTATTGCCATAATGAGTAAAAGTGTCAGCTCACAGGGTGTCACGCCATGAAATCTCATGTTATCTCCAGCTTCTTGATGTCTTTGTAGCCTTTATTCCCCTATTGTTGGTACTTAATGTCCTGGCAAGGTTTCCTCCTGGTCTGCACTTGCTGGAGTGGAGGAACCTCACAGCCCCCACTGCCCCATGGTAACCAAGCCTTGGCACTGTGTCCCCTTAGGGTACTGTGTTACTGGAGCCACAGGGTAGGGAGCTGAGCAGAGGTAATGCTGGGAAGCCCTGGGCTCTCTGGAGGAGTCAGGAGTCCAGAACATGAAACCAGAGAGCTGTATAGACTTAGGGCCCCCCATTTTTAAAAATTTTTATGGAACTGGGGATTGAACTCAGGCTCTGTGCTTGCCAGGCAAGCACTTATTCTACTGAGCTATCTCCCCAGCCCCTAGGGCTCCTTCGATCTGTATTCTAGTCTTAAGAGTCATAGATAAATGCACCAATAACTGATAGTTCACCAACCTGTGATAGTTTTAGGTGATTATATTCTATTGCTAAAATTATTGTTGTCTTTTAAAATATTGCTGAGTTATTTGTTGTGCTGGGCATCAGGACCCATGGTAGGTAAGTATTCTTCCACCAAGCAATATTGTGAGCCTCCAGCTAAATTGGTATTCGTTCAAGATTGTGATTTCAATCAGGATTATGCTTAAGAATCTGTTTGTAACTTTGAAAACACACAACTTCCGATGTACTCTGCTGAGTTGGAATGGGGGTGGGGAGGGAAGACAGTTGTCAATATAGCCAAGAAAACAATGCCAGGTATGACCCCTCTCCTGCAAGGGAGACCATTCACTTAAATATATTGCCTGTTCAAAAGATAAATTGCAAAAAATAAATGTGCAGTCAAATGCTGTACATTGTTCATGTTTACAGGCCTACTTGCTAGGAGGAAGCCAGTCATAATGTACATGGGGACTGTGGGTACCACTGGAGATGAAAGGCAGGGATTTGGTTCCATTGGTAGTGTTTCATTTCCTTAAGAATAGATTTGCAGCCAATGTCAAAATCTGTTCAGTTTGTGTAGTGATTATGTTGGTGCCTATCTTATTATTTTCTATTTGAAAGATTGTAGTTAAAATTAAACATTTCAAAAGAAAATAAAGTAAAAGTCACAAATGTACCCAGGTGACTCTGGTGTGCTCCTGGAGAGACAATGGCTGGATAAGGAGGTCTCAATGGGGCTGTACTCAGAACAGGACCTGTGAAACCCAGGCAGGGGTCTGTGATCCCAGGTGCTGGTCTCCTTTTCCTTTTTTTTTTCTTTTTATGTTCCAGGTGTTTGTGGCCAGTCCTCACAAAACGCAGCCTATTGTGGAGATTCTGTTAAAAAATCAACCTAAACTCATCGAGTTCCTCAGCAGCTTCCAGAAGGACAGGACAGATGATGAACAGTTCACTGATGAGAAGAACTACTTGATTAAACAGATCAGAGACTTGAAGAAGACAGCCCCATGAGGACACCACTGCCAGGCCACGCTGCAGGCCTTTCTTCTCCTCAGCCCAGTTTATACAGTGTTGTTTCCAAGTCACTGCTTGTGAGGTCTCTGGAGGTGCCTGATTATTCGCAATTAATTGCTCACGGTAGATGAAATATAAACATTTGAATGGAAAATTAACCTAGAATAATAATATATTCATTTTAATCAAGTTTGATTATTTATGTGAAATCAGAGCCATTGCGTTTCATGTTGATAAAAGCAGTTGTAACTTGCTGAGCCAAGCCCCTGGCCACCACATAGGAGGAGCTTAGATGTACCTCTGAGTCCATGGGAGACCCCAGGGAGAGCAGTGAGCTTCCAAATCTTTGCTACCTGCACTTTGTCAGGTCCCCTAAGCACTGAAAGATCACAGAAGATAAGACCAGTATTGTTGCCGTGGTTTCTTCTTCCTCCCAGTCTGGTGTCCTCTTGCCATCACTGCAGTTCCCACCTTCCCTCTGCTCACTGGGATATGTCCCACTCTATCCCTGACCAGGCCCTGGCCTGCTCACTGCAGTGGGAGCAACTGAGCAGAACCAGGATGACTTCGCAAGGGCCATGGGGACACAGCGGACCTGGAAGCTGTGACCTGCTCCCAGGAGAACTGTAAGCACAAGGCTCCAGAGAGTCACTGCTGCCCCACATCAGCCTCTAGAGGGTCAGTGATGTCAAGATGTTTTATTCTTAACTGGTGATACAGAAAGAATACTTTGTGAAGACTGTTTTTAGAGTGGGAATTGCTACATTGGGACTGCACTCAAACCATGGATTGAGAGAGTTACAGGAGGGAACTTATATCCATGCATGATAATGGCCATGAAAAGGAAAATTATTTGTACATGAAAAACTTCTCAAGTGACTAAATATATTTTTCCAGTTTATTTTCTAAACAGGTTTTATTCTGTAACTTGTCATTAAAGTCTTCAGTAAGGTAAAAAAAAAAAAAAAAAAAATCTAAACATTTGGTCCCAAATACTCTCTTGCATACTATAATTAAGGAGTTTCATTGTGTTCCTTTAAAAGACATGGGAACAAAAAAATGTCAGTTTATTTTTAGATACTAAGTAAAGCTATAAGACATTAAAATTATAATTGCTAGCAGGGAATGGTGCACATGTCTATAATCCCCACATTCAGGAGGCTTACACAGGAAAATCACTGCGAGTTGGAGGCCAGCCTAGGCTACAAAGTGAGCTCAAGGTGAGCCTGAACTACAGAGCGAAATCCTATCTAAAGAGAGAGAGAGAAAAAAGACAGAATAAATTATAATTCTGATTGATATTTTTTATAATTCTTTTAGTACACCATGAGTTTTGACTTCCCCTAAAGCCCTCAGTTTTTATATTTGGTGCTTTTTTTTTTTTTTTCATCAGATATTTTTCTTTCCAGAGAGGGAAACAGAAATGGGTTCTCTGGGATCAGTCCCCTTTGTAGTCTTTGTACCTGAAGAACTGGTGGGAATCCCTCCCTTGGCTGGGACTTGGGCCTTGCATCTGTGCCTAGCATGGAGCTCTGTGGCAGGTGGTGAGACCTGCTGCCCTCTCCTGTAGCAGCCCTGGCCAAGGCCAGCCAGGAGGGCTGGACAGCCCCAGCGCCCTGCGCTTTCAATCACTGAAGTCAAATGATTTTTATAACATTTTCTGACAGTCCAGAGCCCCTTAGAATTTGACTTTTCTAGGTTTGATTGAGATGAGTGTAAATATTTTTAAATGAAGGTGAAATAATCATTGAAAGTGTATTTAGCTGCTTAATAATATTCCATAACATCATGGGACACGTTTCCTGCTGGAAAGTAAGGCATTATTGTCATTCCTCTTCGATAAACATATTATTTCCTCTGGGCTTGAATTAGTTCTTTCTTAGCATTTCCTTATTCTAGCTCTGTACCTATCATGTTTGAAAATTGTAGTCTATGGGCAGGGGAGATAGCTAAGCAGCATACGCACCTGCCTGGCATCTCAAGGTTCTGAGTTCAATCCCAGGTACCAAAAAAAAAAAAAAAAAAAAAAAAAAAAAAAAAAAAAAGAAAACAACTATAGTCTCCAACCCAATAAGGAAAGTAACTGGGTTTTTGTTGTGATGTCAGTTTGTAAATTATTAACTCAACAAGGGGAGCAGGGAGCTCACAGTTAAATATGTTTGCACAAAGATCACTGAATATAGTGTGGGAATTGAATTTTGAAAAGGTAATATTTAATAAACTATTCAAAAAGCACATGTTTAAATAAGACTGATTAAATAAATAGGTACCACATAGACTCTTTGGTTGGTTTCATTCCACTGCATATTGGCTGTGCATCCTTGTCTATACTCCAAACAAGAACATCCCTAGGCCCAAAAGTGGGCCAGCTTTGGAGGGGCACTAGGCACCCCAAAGCCCTGCCACATTTTCCATTGCCCTCTATCTGTCCACATCCCATGGAACAAGTGATAAGCGCTTAGACCAAGCGCCACCTTCTGGGCACTAAATTCCCACATCCTATTGTCATTCCTATTAAATCTTGAAAGACATGGAAGCTCAAAGTTTACCTGAGCTCTAGGACAGTACATACTAGATTGAAACCTTTGGTGGCCCGAGGCTCAACTCTTCTTTTTCCATACTTCATCCCCCAGGCTGCAATCTGGGGAACGTCTGGATGTTGGGAAGGTTGTGGTGCTCTCCCCTGCTGCCTCCTGAGAGACTCCTGGGGTGTCCAGGTCCTGGAATGCAACCAGCAAGGGTTGAGATCATAATGTTCTTGGATGAGGCTCTCTGCTAAAGTCAGGCATCTGCCCAAATGTCAGGACTGCACTTGGAGCAGAGGAGCAGCAGCACACACCCTTCATAAATGTTCTTGACTCCCAGCCTTCAGGGTTCTCATCCTTTGTTGGCTGCAAATTATACAAGACTTGGAACTGATTGAATATGAAGGGGAATGAATTCAGAAATAGAATTGCCTTTTAAAAACTTATTTAACAATTTGAGCTTGCTTTATTACAGATTGTGTGTGTGTGTGTGTGTGTGAGAGAGAGAGAGAGAGAGAGAAAGAGAGAGAGAGAGAGAGAGAGAGAGAGAGAGAGAGAGAGACAGAGAGAGAGAGAGACAGAGAGAGAGAGAGACTGGGAATTAAACTATCTCCCCACTTCCCTTTTTCTTTTTTTGTCTTTTAAAGACAGGTTCTCACTATGCAGTTCAGGCTGGCCTTGAGCTCACTTTGGTAGCCCAGGCTGGTCTTGAATTCACACCGATTCTCCTGCCTCAGCCTTCCAAGTGCTGGGATTACAGGCGTGCGCAAACATGCCCAGCTCCCCTTTTTAAGAAAGGGTCTCACTATATTGTCTAGGTTCGCCTTGAACTTGTATCCTCATGCCTCAGACTTACAGTATTATAGCTGTTTCCCAGCCACACCCAGCTTATAAATAAACATTGGAAAATTAAACTTGATCTGCCTAAAAAGATGGAAAAGATTAGTTATGGGATGAGAAAGTTGTGGCTTGGTTTTAAAATCTGAAAGATGCTGGCGTGCAGTGCCATGGTTAAGGCAAAGCAGATGGAATGTTATGCATAGTCGCGGTGGCCCACGCAGATATGCTAGTCGAGCCTCCCTTTGACAAAAGAGAACATAGAGCCACAGAAAGGGTGAGAGGCTTGCTCCCAACCAAAGAGCTGGCATCAGTGTCAGGACTTTAAGCCAGGACTGACCCCAAAGGCCCAGCATGGGAAACCAGACTGCTGTTCCACGCCTCCACTCTGCCCTGCTCTTCAGCTCTTGTGCTCCTCAACCAATCCATGAGGGTAGCTCAGTGGAAGGATTTCACTCAGCAGGCTGAGTGTTGCCCTTGGTTGTCTGGTGTTTGGATGATCAAATTAGACCTATGCCTTGGACCTTCCATTTATCCACCTTTTGGACTCCATAACAGCACCAGTCTCTGACTATGGTTGGGCACTTTCTGCAGTCCCTTGGCTTGCTTGTTTAGTGGGATGTGTCCTCAGCTTAGATTTCCTGATGGAACCTGTTGGCACTCAGCCAGCCATTCCTCCACTGCACATTCCTCCTGGCCCAGTATCCATGATAAATGCCTGCATGACCCCACCTCCCCTCAGAGTGGTGTGGATAAGGATATGCAGTTATCCTAAAATAAAGAGAAATCATCCACATGCACAAAGTCAAAACCCTTTACCAACAACAATTTATTGGAAAGCAATGTAGTCACCACACTGTGAACCATCTTTGTTATTTTAAAATGCTGTGAACATAGGGGCCCTGCTGTTGTAGCAGACATGAATAGTGTGTCTTTTAGCAAAGATTGGAAAAAATAAGATCAACTAAAAACTAGTTTTAGTTTTTCTGAAGTTTAAAGCTTAAAATAGTCAACATATCCAACTACTCCATTACTCATTCATCCAACTTCCATTGAACTCTTTCTCCATAATGGTAAGGGGTGGATCTGCACAGTGTACTGCTGAGTGACACTTAGTGGTTTTTGAGGGGAGACTTCATGTGGTGATGGGAACTGGGGTGAGCTTTTCAGTGGCTGGCACAAGGCCTGAGTCAGCAGGGAGGCAAGGTCAGAATGATGGCCAGAAAGGAAGAGCAGGAGCCCACCCTACCTGCGTGGAGGATATGGCCACCAGAAGAATAGCAGCTCTAATTCATCACAGAGCACCCAGGCTGGAGGAGGTGCAGGAGAGCAGAGGAAACTCTGGCAGCAAGGGAACCCAGCAGATCTGTGGCTCACCACTCAAGCCCACCCCACCTCAATCTCTCACAGATGGCACAGTGGCTTTTAAGCGACCCTAATTCATTATTGTGTAGGAGACAGAATTCTGGAAGTGTCTTCAAACTCAGTTAAACTTGCACCCTGGGAGCCCACCTTTGTGCTCAGCACTGCCAGACTGTGGACTTGTCCCTTCAAGAACCTCATGCCATTTTTTAAAATGATGTCTGTGCTGAGTAAAGAAAGAACTCAGACTTAGACAACCACCACAGCTCAACTTAATTCCTAGCCTCTGTACTGGATGTTGATCTTGGGAATCACAAAGCTTTGGTTTCCTGCTTGGAAATGGGCAAAAAGGACACAGCTTGAATGGACATGCCTATTGCCAATTCCTCCACTGAGAGAGAGTTCTGCTTCCATCAAGGGCCACAGAGCACTGGCACCAGGGCAAGACAATGAGGCTGTGCCCCTTGAGGTGGGCACAGGCACCCATGGGGCAGGGAGAGATGGAAGCCTCTTTGGCTGCCTTAGAAAGAGCCACAGACCTATCTGAGAAAGCCAAGGTAACATCGAGGGAGGAGCCTGAGGGGTTGAAGACTATCTGTATCACTTTGTTGCTGGGCTCACTTGAGTGTACAGGTTTGACACCAGCTTGGGCAGCACAGTGAAACTCATCTCAAAATAATGTTTCAAACCAAGTACTATCTAGACAAAGAGTGAGACAAAAGCCATGCTGTTTGCCAGCCTTTGTCAGATCAAGAGCCCAGCCTTAGGGACAAATGGTGCATCCATAATCCCAGGACGGTAGGAAAATGGCAAAGCCTAAACTGTGAACTGTTGTCTTTTCTGTGGTGAAGAATGGCCCTGCCCTTCCCGGGAGCTCGGTGTGACATTCACGTGGCCATGACCTGCCTTCCGGTATGAATGAGACACTGTGTTGCCCTGGGCATGTGAGGGAGATGGCGATGTCCACGGCCCAGTGGCATCTGGCAGCACCAGCAGTGCCCTTCACCTTGACCGGGGACCTTTTCCAAGCAGAGTGGCTTTATCCAGTTCTGAGTACACTGTGGTCACCAAATGAGCAGCCAGGGAGCTGCTCCAGATGAGAAGTCCAGGGCAAGGACTCTGACACCTTCACTGAGGGGAGGACTCAGAGCCTGCAGGCCCAGCTCCTCCCTAGCCAGGTCCTGGGGGAGCACTGTCTTGGAGGGCTCCCCCCAGCCTCAAGAGCCAGTCCTGAATGAAGCATCTGGAGTCAGCTTGGCAAGGTGCTGGGGCTAACACAGAGGCTGCCTGTGAGCCCCAAAGGCTGCCAGCAACCACTCAAAGCCTGATCCTTCTAATCTTCCAGGACTGTGCCAGATGCCTCCTGTTTATGGCGCTCGAATCTAGCTCAAAGGAATCTGCTCACATAGAGACAGAAAGGTCTGTGTTTCCCAAGAATGAGCTGACAAGGAGCCACAGAAAGGGACAGCTGCATGTGAAGCAGGGACAGTTCTGATGGGACAGCTCTTGGAGGTGTTGTCCGCCACACTCCCATATTGCTGATTTCTTTACATATTTTGCCTGGCCACACTCCAAAACCTCAGCCCAACTTCTTTGGGTAATAAATCTCATTTCTATACATCACTGTAGATGTTGAACCCACAGACATAACTGCCTTCCTCTTCCCTCTACCCTCACATGCTATTTCTTTGCCTCTGCACCCATCCACTTTTACCTTAAACACTTTCCCTTCATCTGTCCCTTAGAAAACTTACTCTCCAGCTCCCCACCCCTTTTGCCCTTTCTCACCCTTTCTGCTCTGCCATCTACCCTGGTTACTGTGCAGCACCTTGTAAAACCCATCATTTGACTGTCCCCTAACTTCACTCAGGATGACCAAAGGGACCTGTGAGTGGGACCTTTGTTCAAGTCAGGATCTTTTCATCTGCAAAGAACAGAAACACAGCTCAAATTAGCACAAGCAAAAAATACCTATCTACCTACCTGCCTATGTTTATGTAACTGGGAATTCCAAATTTCAGGATGTATCCACATGGAAAGAAGGATGTCACCGAGGTCTCCCTAAAGCAACATACTTTTAGCACAACTCCAGTGGAAGAGAGAGCCAACTGTGGTGGCGCACCCCCATAGCCGCAGCATTTGGGAAACTGATTGGCACAAGTTCAAGGCCAGCAAAGCTGAGAAAGAGAGAGAGAGAGAGAGAGAGAGAGAGAGAGAGAGAGAGAGAGAGAGAGAGAGAGAGAGAGAGAGATCTCCTTTCTCATGTTAATTTATCACCTGTCCTGCTCTCCTAGCAGGACTGTGATGGGCCCCGCTTATGTCCATCCCTGGACAACATCTATCTTAAGCCTGGTCACATGACCTCTCCCATGGTAGGAGAAGGAGAGGGGTTGAGGCACAGAACAATGGGGCACTGCAGTTATGAGTACCCCAGCACTGATTTGGAGGTAGACACTAGGGAAGGTATGCCAGTAGAAGTCTCAGGTGGTGTTTTGTTTTTGTTTTAGTTTGGTTTTGTCTTTCTTCCAGCACTGAGGTACCAAACCAGGGCTATTCTGCCCTGAGCTACATCCTAGCCCCTTTACATAAATTTTAAATTCTGACACAGTATCTCAGTAAATTGCCCAGGCTAACCTTAAGCTTAAAATTCTCCTACTTCAGCCTCCTGAGTAGTTGAATTACAGGTGGTGAAACAATGTCTGTCACTGATTTAGTGATCAGGGCTCTACATAAAAGACCCCTTTATTCTTTCTTTGCATATATGAAGGTAACATGACCAGACCTCCTCTGTCCTTATTTCTAAAACTTCTCTTATCTCAGATGTTCCTAAGACTGCAGAAAAATCAGGAAGTGCTGTCTGATAAAATAACTCCTGTTATAAAAATTCCAGCCCCTGCCACCTGCCTTGGCAGCATTCCAGACCCTCTGGATATACCCTAGCTCCTTCTGTTTTTCTTCATCCAGCTTATTTTATTACAAATATGTTCATCCTAAAACATTCCGAAGACACAGGTAAAAATTAAATTTAAATCTAATCCACTATATGGAGACAAACACTGTCAACAATATCACCTCAGCCTTTTTGAATGCACATTTTTTATTGACAAAAGTAGAATCAATATATAACAATAAGAAAAAGACTACCCAATTGAAAAATGAGCAAAGAATTTAAAGATATTTCTCCAAAGAAGACATAGCTGGGTGTGATGGCACACTCCTGTAATCCTAGTACTTGAGGAGCTGAGGCAGGAGGATTGCTTTAAATTTGAGGCCAGTATGAGGGACAAAGTGAGTTCAAGGCCAGCCCGACTAGTGAGACCCTGGCACAAAAAGACAAAAAATAAAAAATAAGGAGGCACACAAGTGGCCAACAAGCACACAGGAAGACCCTGAACACCACTAGGCACAAAGGAGATACAGACCATGTCCACAGTCACCACGTCACAGCCAAATGGCTAGAATGAAAAGCTCAGGTAATGAACATTGCCAAGGATGCAGGGAAATTGAAGCCCTTATCCTGTTGGTACAAATATAAAAAGGTGTGACTGCACAGAAGAAACTCTTGTGGTTCCTCATATGGTTAAACACGGAGTTAAACACGGAGCTGCCACGTGGCCCAGGAGCTGGTAGGTATATACCCAGAAGAAATGACGACATGCATCCACACTGAAGTTTGCACACAAATGCGAACAGTATTACTTACAATATCTAAAGTTTGGAAATAACACAACACCTATCTGCTGAGAAGTGAACAAAATGTGCTATAGCCATCCAATAAAGTCCTAACAACAAATGAAGCACTGATATATACAACATCTTGAGGCTCTTGAGGATAATATGCTAACTGAAAGAAGGTACAATTTCGTGGTCCATTTTCTGCAGCCATAACAGATCTCCACTAGCACAGTGGCGAGGACTGACTTAGTTACTATTCTCTCATTACTGAACAAAACAGCCAATACCCAAAGTTAAAGGAAGGAAAAGGTTATCTCACAGTTTGCAGAGGTTCATCATCAGCTGGTTCCAGTGCAGTGGGGCACAGGGCAGAAGGGCAACCATTCAAGGCAGTGGAAGATAGCAAAAGCAACAAGCGGGGAGACAAGACTTTCTGTGTCTTATGTTGTGTGCAGGCTACCCTCCCTAGGGCAGGGGTAGCACTCACACCCTGAATCCTAGCCAGAACTATGCCAGTATCAGTGGACTGATTTACTAACTACACATACTTAGTCCCAGCATCACACACACTGGATTCAGCCACCTCTAAAAAACCCTACAATCACATCAGGCATTAGGACACTGAATCATCACATGGTGGAAGACAAAAGGATGAGAAAAGCAAGAAGGAGCTAGATGTGCCCTTTGATATCAGTGCCAATTCCATTCACAAAAGTGGAGCCCTCATCACCTCTTAAAGGTCCCACTTCTTCAAATGGTTTTTTGTTACATATTCAATTTAGTCACTGCTGGCCTCCCCTCTGGTTCATCATCCTTGTCCCCTGTCCCTCACTGCTGGACTATGCCATAGGGGCAGAGGAAGCATTTACCCCACCCATCTTCAGGCTATCTTTTCAGATGGTATAGATTGGTAACAACCTGCAGGATGGCAATAATTCCACAGTCTGTCTTTGTGTGAGTCACTAGGCTCAGATCCTGGTAGACGGTGTTGTGGTGGAGTTCCACCATCTTGTCCTATCTCTACAGCTGCACCGACACCCGGCTCTGCTCTGTCCTGGCACAATGTCCCACCCTTCCAGCCTGTGTGCCTGCACCACCATCACTCGACTGCCTCTCACCTGGGGAACCAGGGACTCCAGCATGTCTTCTCTCAGGCCTTGCAAGATCTGGCCTTCCCGGTTTCCCCACCCCAAACTGGAGCAGGACATCTTAAATCATCTCTTTGGGGTTCTATGCCACTTTTGTGCAGCTTGTCCACAAAACACGTGCAGGTCTTTGGCTGCTCTCTCTGGTGCAGGCCTCAAGACTCTTGGCCTGCACTGATGCTGTGAATGCTACAAATATTCCCACTGGCCACAGATGTCTTTCCTCTGAAGTGCCTTCCTTGAGGCTGTTGCACTGCATTGGCCCCAGAAAGTTCTGCTTGCCTGGCTAGGAGGAAAGCAGTGCATGCCAAATGCCTGCTGGGACACAGGCTGTAGGCAGAACTCACACCATATGACCTTCCACCACTAGGCTCATCATGGCCCGTACATTAAGATCAAGGCCTCCACTTCCAGTAGAGCCCTCAGTGAGGACCAGAAAGGTCCACCTCAGCTCCCAGCACCAGCCTGAGGCTCGTCTGGTTTTTCTTGCTCTCCATCAGTCTTGGTGGGGTTGGTAGGAGCCTCTGGAAGCCAAGGCCTGGGCCTCAGTCATATTGGCACATAGCCTTAGCCCTCTGGTCCTCAGTAAGTTTACAAGAGGCTTCACCACTTGATTGAAAGCCTGGCTAATCCCTTGCCAGATTTCCAGACCACGCCCTACAGCAGCGGTTCTCAACCTGTGGGTCGGGACCCCGGCAGGGGTGGAATGACCAAAACACAGGGGTCGCCTAAAGCCATCGGAAAATGTTATTTGGAATTACAGTTTTGAAATAGCCACCAAAATTATTTTTTGGTTTGCAACATCAGGAACTGTATTGCAGGGTCACGGCATTAGAAAGGTTGAGAACCACTGCCCTATAGCCTGGGCAGCTCGCAGGTATCCACTTTATAACTGGCCTCTGGCACTTCTGGCTCCAGGGTTCTGTCCAGTGGTGCATTCTTTCTGGATCACAAGGACAGTGGGTGCAGAATCAACATTTGCATTCTCTCTAGAGACTGTGGTTCCTCCTGCTCCTTCACAGCCTGGGACAACATCTCATCTACCAACACCTCTGTGGATGGCCCAGATGTCTGGGCCAAAGGCTGGATGGATAGTCCTTCTGGGTCCTAGGGGATGGCAAGTTCCTTCCAGGCCTTCACACTTGGCAGCACCTTTCCTTGCATGATCTTGAAGAAATCCTTTTTGGGCTCTCAGCTGCCTCTGAACGGAGCTGGTGGTGAAGCAGAAGGAATCCGTGGCAGCTGGCTTCAAATCCCCAGTCTTTGGATGCTGCCACCTTTCCCCAGGTCCGGTCCCACTTCTTAATATGGTTACCTTGGTAATTAAATTCTAGCACGAATTTCAGAGGGGGAAACCATAGTAACCACTTATTATGAGTCCATTCAGATTAAAAAAACCAGGGAAGTCTAGAGCTAAAAATTAGCATTTGTTTAGGACTTGGGGCTGCAAAAGGATACAGCTGTAAGCAGGGATAGCTAAAAGGTACAGTGTTTTTATTTGAGGGGATAGCAATGTTTTTTAAATTGACTGTGGTAATGGTTGCACATATACATGCGCTGATATACTAAAAATCATTGACTTATATATTTTAAATGAACATGTGCATTATAATTCAATGAATATACTAATGTAATATTATTTAATATTATTGAATGTTCTTTTACAGCTGTATAGCATTCCACAGTATAACTGCACCATACCAATCACCAATTTGATAGTGTAGCATTTTTATGAAACTCAAATCACCACGAATATTATTACAGCTAAAATGTTTGCACCCAGTTATGACTTTTTCCTTATAAGAAATCCCTGGGGTAGGTAGGCTAAAGGCTGTCAGTACAGCTCCTGCCCCCCATTGTAGAAAACAGCCTTCCTCTAGCCTTCAGCCCATCCACTCCAGAGCCTATGCTATCGCTCTGAGACCCTTCAGAGTAACACTTCACTAGTCACTATACCAGTGAGCTGTCCCACTCACCTCCAAGTTGTCCCCACTGCCAGGTTCCGTGGCCTTCCTGAGAACACTCTTTGAAGGTGTTGGTGTTGCCAAGCCATCAGCTATGTTCCATCATCATGAGATTCATGCTCAGCTGCTGGCGAAGACGGGCCTGCTTCTCTCAGCTCCATGTGTCCGGACTGTGTCTGCCTTCCTGTGGGCATCATGATCCATGACTCCTGGTCCAAGGAGCGTCAGGTCTTAGCTCTGTCCTTCCTCTATTACCTCTTTCGTTCCTGGATTACGTGTGCACAAGCTCTGACCCCAGCTCACACCCCCCTGCTTGCTGGATGGCTCTCCCATTCTTAAAGGTTTCCAAGTCTCAAGCAGAACCATGGTTTCTTGCTCCTCTTTGCACCCATCTTCCCAGCACCACTGGGGTTTCTTCTGTTCCTTCATTTGTTCATGCCAGAAACGAGATGTCACATGAGAACCATGTGCCTCACCCACACTCAACAACAGGGGCACTTCTGCTTCTGAGACAAGCATCAGCTCTGAGCTCCCCTATGTGTCTCCCTACCCCACCTGGACTGCACTCATTTCCCCAGCCTCTTTGGTGCATATAGGTCAGATCTGGCCATCACTGCCCTTCCCCATCCCATCCAGTAGCTTCCCTTGATACTCACAGTTAAACCCAAGGCCTGCACCATCCTGCAAAGGATAGCCAAATCTGGCCCCTGCCCTCCTGCCCTAGGAAATCCCAGCACAGCCTGGTACTTTTCAGTTTCTACCTAAGGGCTTCCCTGACTCCACCCCATGAGTTCTTTTGTCTGCAAACAGTCTTCCCAGCATTGTGTGGCCACTTCTTTTTCTCATCCATCTTTGCTCAGCTTAAATATTACCTCCTGGGCTTCCGACCTCCACTTTACTGTGTGCTTCTCCTCTAGGGCACGAATTTCAGTGTGAGTGCGGCAGTATTTTCTTCACAGATATGTTAGGACACACTTACAGAGTAGTAGACTCCCAGGCACATTAGGACAAGACTCAGAACCCAATTCGTAGCCTGTGACTATGCTCATGTGCCCTGTCATGTAGCCAGCCTTGACCATCTAGGCTTAGAAGCTCCCTCTTAAGAATCTGTGGGCCAAACTGACTGTGTCCAGCTTGTGTTTTAAAAATGCACCATGATTCTAACTTGCTCCAAGTGGTCCAAGGCCGTCATGTGTTGGGGGAAGACTGGCCCAATCAAGGACACTTTCTTTTTTTTAAATGTATTTGGTACAGGGTGTCATTATAGAGCTTGGACTTGTAGTGATCCTCCTGTTTTCAGCTTCCCCAGCCCTGGGATTACAGGTGTGCATCACCATGCCTGGTCTGGGTGGGCGGCTCAGCATGCCCTGGGGTGGGGCCAGCATAGCCTGTGGTGCTGGGCTTGATCCCCTCCCTGCACTCACCCAAGCAGGCGCTGAATCTGCTGAGCTATCTCACAGGCCCCATAGACACTTTCAACTCAACATGCTCTTCTCAGACCCCATCCTTTCCAGATGTTGCTGTACAAGCTTGCCTGATAACATAACTTTTATGCTCCAGGTAACTAATCATGTAATAAGCTGCTATAAGTTTTATACTTCCCACTCACAAACCATATTTAAACTGAACTCAGACCTGATTCCGGAATGGTGATTTGAGCCTCTGAGTTTCCTAGCCTGCTAGAATAAAAGTTGCTTTCTAACTCCTCAGTGCAAAATCTTGCATTTACTTTGATATTGGTTCTTCTGCTAGAAATATATGCCAGCATTGATCCCTGTACTGGGACGCGGTGAATGCTATGCATACGTTTTAATGAATGACATTGTGCGAATGTCCCTGTGCCTCTCCTCAAACCCACACCTGACTCCTACCTGCCTGCACAGCCCTGCTCACTGCCCCTGCACCTGTTTGTCATCCTGAGACTCCACCCTCTTCTCTCTGGTTCACCCACATGCTTCTGTCCCTCTGTATTCCTTCACATGACACTTCTGCCTGGACTCTCGCCAGTGTTCATTTTGAACCAACTAGAGCCACCTGATGCCCTCCTGCCCCCTCCACTCTGTACTGACAGACTGTCTACACAGACACTGGAGTGGCAGTTTTAAGATACAAACATGCTTATGTCATTCGAAGTGGTCCCTTGACCCTCATGATCTCATCCTCCCTGCAAAACCCGTCACCTCTCTCCTACTTATACACCTATGGTCGTCTGCTGTTCCTCAGGGCAACCTGTTCTGTCCTGTGCTTTCCAGCATCCCCATTCTGAATTTCCACATCAGAAAAAATTTCTGAATTTTTCTGAATTTTATAATTCAGAAAAAGTATCATGTCTGTATCCTGTGCTCTCAATAACTACTAGGAGGACGATATGCTCTGTATCAATTATTGGGAATGTACTACTGACATCTTTTGAAACTGTCGCATTATTTATTAAAATAAAAAACAAAAACAAAAACAAAAAAACTCCAAAACTGCATTCCAGTTTCCCTTCTAAGCATCCATTTATGGGACATAGCGCCCTCTGGTGGCTCAAATAAATAGCAGTAGCTACTATAATCTGGGGAGCCTCTTATAAATCATCTATGATTTGATTGGGACAGAAACGAGTCACTGCATCCCCCCCCCCCCCCCCCCCCCCCCCCCCCCCCCCCCCCCCCCCCCCGCGCCATGGCCAGCTCAGCCTGCCCTGAGGGCAGGGGTGGCACAGCATGTGGTGCCGGGGATCGAACCGCAGTCTCTGCAGCCACCCAAGCTTTCCTAAGCAGGTGCCCCATAGCCCGGCAGGATTGCTCAGTGGTCTAAAGCGCCTGCTTAGGAAAGCTTAGGTGACTGCAGGGACCGTGATTTGATCCCCGGCACCACATGCTGTGCCAGCCCTGCCCTCAGGGCAGGCTGAGCTGACCATAAAAACAAACAAACAAACAAATAAAAGTTCTGAAACAAACAAAAAAAAAAAAAAAAGAAAGAAAGAAATGAGTCACTGATCAAATGACTGGGTGAAAATACTATGACAGGGCTGACTGGTGGCTGTAACAAGAATGAGAAGAAGCACATCAGGTTGCAGTAGTAAGTTAATATGGAGTCCTATGCCTGAGAAAAAGGCAAGGAACAACTAAACTTTGAGGCTGGGAGTGTGGCTGGGGTAATGGATGCTTACCTACCACATGGCAGCCTGGGGTTCAAACCCCAGCACTGAGATAAAAACTAAACAAAACCAAGTCTGTAAGTAAAGTCCTGGTGCTCCAACAAAGCTCTAGTGACACGAACGTCCCATGGGCCACATCACCTCTCTCCTGGAGTATGGCAGGACCTTCCTGTCTGGGGTCCGGTCACTGCCTCTTTTCCAGTTTCAGTCCTTCCCTACCTAAAACTGCCACCCCGACACCCACACTGCATTGCGGTGGCCTCCAGTTCATGGGACAGGAGACAGTCCCTTCTGAGGGAAGCAAGGGAAAGGGGAGTGGGGCGGAGGGAGGCCTGTATGGATTGCAGCAACCTGGGGAGAGGTGAGAAAACAACCTTGTTATCATGCAATATGGTAAGATGAGGTCACTGAGGATGCTGAAAACTGACATAGGGTTTTAACTAACAAAGATACAGTGGCTTAAAGACTCTTTAAAAGAAAGACTCTTGAAAGCTGAACAAATGCATTACTGTATTAGTGTTTACTACAGCAACAGATATAACACAAGACATACAAATATACAAGAATTTACAAACTTGGCTTATGATGGCCATCCACAGAGTCAGATGAAGTGTGCAGAGAGCATCTGTACCCTGGAGATCAAAGGATCCAGCCCAAGGTCTATAGCTCACTGCAGTGTCCCATGCAAGTCTGCATCAGAGGTCGATAGGTCACTGATGAAGGGCTGAAGAGTCTGTGTGGAAGCCAAGTCCCAGGTGAAGGCGAGGCCTGGAGCTCCTCAGAAGAGACAAGCAGATCTGTCCTTCCTCATTTCCCCTTTACACCATCTGGGCCCCAAGGTGTGGAGTTGCTGAGCCAAATTTTACTCAAGTTGACACAATCAATCAACCATGCAATCACTAACCAAATGCCAAGTGAGCAATAAATCCTCTGAAAAGCAGTACCTCTGTGGACTGGTCACTGGACAACTAATCCAGGCTGGATGGGGTGGCTCTGTGCTGACGTTTGATGGTGACAGAAACAAAACTGAATCGGTAGACAAAGGCTCCTTGAGCATGATGCCAGAACAGGGTCAGGGACATGTCTGCCTTATTCTATAGAATCTAGAGTCAAAGGTGAGGAAATACATTCTACCTCTTCATCAGTGGATCTTGCAAAGCCACTTGGTGAAGGGTGTGACTACAGAAAGGTGAAAAAAAATCACACCATCAATGCTTTACCACAGAAGACAAGAAGACTTGGAGATGGGAAAAAAGAACACAGAGACACTGGGCCAAAGCTAATGTTGTAGAGATTATAAATTTAGAGAAGCATGTTCATTTCCTGGCTCTGCAAAGACTACCATGCAGTTTTGGGCAACACATGTAACTCAAAAATCCATCTTCTTGTCTGTAAAAGTGCAGGTGATAATCTTCATTCAATGAAATAATGTGATGTGTTTTCCCATAACATACAAACATGTGGACAATGACAGTAATTTTTAGGGGTGTGGGAGGCTGTCATGGAACACAATGGCCACTTTCAACTACTGAAGGCCATTCATATAGTACAGGATGAGACAAAGAGATCTGTGTTATGGTACAAGGATCAATGGAGGGGGTTGCCAGGGGGTAGGAACTATTCTATAAAGATAAGATTTTTAATGAGGAGAGTTCCATGTGGCTTGACAAAGTAACCATTTTTTCACTGCTAGGATGTTTTTGTTTGCTGTGAGACAGGGTCTCACTATGCAGCTCAGGCTAGCTTTGAACTCATTTTGTATCCTAAGCTGACCTCAAACTTGCTGGAATCCTCCTGCCTCAGCCTCCTCAGTCCTGGGATTACAGGTGTGCACCACCATGCCCAGCTTTTGCTGGGGTGTTAGAGCTGAGTCTGCCTGATCTATTGGGTTTAGAGGATTGCTAATGAGACGTCCCTAGTACTGCAAACAACAACAAAAATGTATCTCCAGTGCATAATTTAGCTCAGGAACTAGTCTATAAAATATATATTTGCTATGGACAATAAATTGCATTTGGGACAGGTAAGACAGTGCAGCAGACTAAGTGCCTGCTTTGGCAAGTGCAGGGACAAGGGTTCAATCCCCAGTCCTGCATGCTATGACATCCCCACCTGTGGGGCATACTAAACTAGCAACAGAATACAGGTGTGGGGTTACACACCTGTAATGCCAGGGACTGGGGGCTGGAAACAGGAGAATCACTGTCTGAGCTGCATAATGAGATCCTATACCAAATACATTTTTTAAAAAATGCATTTGGATATACTTAGATTTCAAAGGAGTTTAGAGGTAATCTATTTGGTACATTGTTTTTTACATATCTGGAAATTGAATTCAGAAAAGTGAAATGTTTTCTTTAATAATGAATGGTCTAATGCTCTTCTGAATTTCTAATGTCTTCTCACTATTTTTTTCTCGTTATTTTTTTTTTAACTTTATCTATTTATGTTATGGCTGGCTCAGCCTGCCCTGGGGGTGGGGCTGGCACAGCATGTGGTGTTGGGGATTGAACCCCAGTACCTGCAGTTGCCTAAACTTGCTTAAGCAGGCACTCTAGACTGCTGAGCTATCTCACTAGCCCTATTTTTTTCTGATAATGTTGTACATTAACAATACTAGTTCAAAATGTTACAAGGGTTTAAATCAAGCAGCAACAATATTTAAAAAATCATTTTCAATTTTAACAATTATTTTTGCAATGCTTCAATCAAATGCAGATGTTACACATATTAGGTAAGGGGAGTGGGCCCTGTAGATCCACTCTACTTCTGCAGGTGTACCTGGGAAGAACTGTGGAGCCCATCAGCCAGCAGGGCCCAGTGGATCAATTCTACTTCAGAGGGCCTTACGCGGAAGACCTAGCAGAGCCCAGTGCATCAGGAAGGAGCCAAGTATAGTAGCCAGATGCAAGCCGGGCCCCACTGGTCAAGTTCAAATTTGGTAGATCTAGACCTGATGAGCTGAGGAGTAACACTAGGCCCTAGGGGGCCCAGACTGAAGCCCAGACCTTGCAGCACAGGGAACATCCTTGAAGCACAGAGAAGGCCAGATAACTGGCATGACCTAGTCTGCCTGGAAGACTTCAGGTACAGGGGAATTTAGTTAAATGCAAATTCCCAATTTAAGAACTGCGTTGTTATACAGCTATAATGTTTGCCCTTACGGTCTAAAGTATAAATCCATTTCTTACAAAAGTTTGCCAATTTCTAGATTACACTACCTGTTATTAGTATTACTAATTGTACTAATATGAATAGGAAACCTTATCTGCAGTAATCACATGTTCTCCTGTGGGTAGTAATATTGGGTGGTACTTGGGTAATAACCTCAGCAAAGCCCTGTACTAAAGGACAGTGGACAGTGCCAAACAGAAACCAATATCTCACTGTCAATCAACAGAGAAGGCAAAATTTTGGGATACACACAAAACAAGAATCTCTGACACAGGAGAGATATCTAAAGAGCAGACTCTTCACAGAGAGGCTCTGATATATAGAACTCCAAGTAACATCAACCCAATTAAAATCACACGCAAACATATAATAGTGAAGATTCCAGAAATTCAGCTCAAGAACAACATACTAAAAGCCACTAGAGAACACACTTAAAGGAAGACCCATCAGAAAAACAGCAGATTTCTCCTCACAAACTATCAAGTCAAGAAGAGCATGGAGAAGTACTAAAAGATATTCCAGAAAAGGATCAAAATGACCATAATTCCAAGAATGACAACAGAACCCACCAAACAGGGCAAACAATTAAACACAGGAGAAAAGTAGAGAATCCACAACAGAAAAACAACATGACAAACATAAATCAATACATATCTATTATAACTAGCAATGTAAATGTACTCAATTCACCAAGTAAAAGAGATAGACTGGCAGAGTGGATTAAGAAAGAAAATTCAACAATATGCTGTATACAAGAAACATATTTACCCATAAAGAAATTATAGACTGAAAGTCAAAGAACGAAAAACAACACCACAAGCTGCAGGACCTTAGCTATTCTGTTCACAGGCAATCTGAACTTCAAAGACTACATACTGGTTAGGGGAAAAAATACAACAGGAAGAGGTAACGGTCATAAAAACACATACACTAAATATGGAAACACCAACTATATGAAAAATCTAATAACCAATATCACAGTCTTAACAGGGGACCTTAACACCTTCTTTTCTCAAAAAGATAGGTCAAGAAGACCAAAAAAATTAGCAAAGAGGTAGGAGAATTGAACTAAAACTTTGAACAAATGGACTCTGTGGATATATTCAGTGTTGACATCTGAGTATACATTCTCTCTCTCTTTTCTTTTCTTTTTGTGTGTGTGTGTGTGTGGGGGGGGGACCGGGGTTCAAACTCACGACCTTGCACTTGCCAGGCTGGCACTTGTGCCATGGAGCTATCTCCTCAGCCCCCTACATTCTTTTCAGCTGCACCTGGTACATTTTCTAAAACATACCACATACTAGTCCATAGGTCATGCTTAAGTATATGCAAGAAAACAGAAATTATGCCATGTATATTATCTGACTACAGTGCAATGAAACTAGAAATTAACAACTGAAGAAACCACAAAAACTCCATAAACATGGAAATAAACATCTTCCTCAGCAACAAATGGGTTACAGATGAAATTAAACAGTATCTATAATCCAATGAAAATTCAAGCGCAACTTATCAGGATAGGATGCAATGAAAGCCGTTCTCAGAGGGAAATTTATAGCAGTGAACTCACACATTAGGAAAACAGAATGAGAACAAATACCCTAATACATTGAAAAATCCTCAAGTTTTAGAAAAAGAAGAGCAAACAAAGCCCAAAGCCCAAACAAGGGAGGAAATTATAAAGATTAGAGCAAAAGTTAATACAACTGAGACAAAGTAAACAACACAAAGAATTAATGAATCAAAAAGCTAGTTCTTTCAAAGGTTAAATAAAACTGATAAACCTCTAGCCAAACTCCTCAAAAAGATGAAAGACAAAACCTAAATCCAAGCGATAAGGAAAGAAAAGGAAGAAATTGCTATAGATCCTGTGGAAATTCAAAAGACTATCAATAGTTGTTTTGAAAATGTTTACTCTCAAAGAAGCAAAGACACAGAAGAAATGGATAGATTCTGAGATAGGTACAAATTACCAAGACTGAATCAAGAAGATATAAAAACTATGAATAATGCGATATCAGCCAATGAATTGAAAATGTAATAATAATAATAATAAAAACTTACTGACAAAGAAAAGCCCAGCCCCTGATGGATTCACAACTGAGTTCTAAAGGAAATTTAGAGATTTAATCCCAATACTCCTGAAGCTCTTCAATGAAATTGGGAAAGGAAGCAATACTCCCTAAGTCACTCCAGGAGGCAAGTATTATTTTGATATGAAAACCAGAAAAAGATTCAACCAAAAAAGAGAATTACTGATCAATCTTGCTCATGAACATAGATGCAAGAATCCTCAATAAAATGCTCGCAAATAGAATATATCAAATTGTCAAGATTATACACCACAACTAGGTAGGATTAATCCCAGTGATGCAAGGATGGCTCAACATATACAAATCTATAAATTTAATACACTTTATTAACAAAATCAAAATCAAAAATCACACAATCATCTCAATTGGTGCAAAAAAGGTTCTTGACAAAGTCCAACAGTGATTCATGACTAAAGCACTAGAGAAAATTGGAATAGAATGGCCTATACCTCAATCCAATAAAAACCAGCTATGACAAACCAACAGCCAACATGATTCTAAATGGGGAAAATTTGAAAGCTTTTACTCTCAAATCAGGTACAAGATAAGGATGTCTTCTATCATCACTCCTATTCAATATAGTTCTGGAATCATTAGCTAGAGCCATTGGACAAGAAAGAGAAATAGAAGGAAAGAATAGGTAAAGAAGAAATTAAACTATCATTATTTGCAGATGACATGATACTCTACTTGAAAGACCCAAAAAACTCCACCAAGAAGCTTCTGGAATAAACAAATGCAGTAGCATAGCAGGATACAAAGTCAGTACCTAAAAACCAATAGCATTTCTCTACACAGATAATAAACTCACTGAGAGAAAAATTAGAGAAACAATACCCTTCACAATAGCATCCAACAAAATGAAATACTTAGGAAGTATTATAATAAAGGAAGTAAAAGACTTACACACTGAAAATTATAATACTCTGAAAAAAGAGATCGAAGAGGATTTCAGAAAATGGAAAGATATTTCTTGCTCCTGGATAGGAAGAACCGAAATTGTAAAAGGTCATATTCTCAAAATTGTTATATAGATTTAATGCAATTCCTATGAAAACACCATCAATGTACCTTATAGGGCAATAGAGACCATTCCTAAAATTTATTGGTGCCATAAAAGACCTAGAATAGCATAGACAGTCCAGGGTAACAAAAGCAAGGCAGGAAGTATTACAATCCCTGACTTGAAATTATACTACAAAGCTACTGTGATAAAATCACCATGGTACTAGCAAAACAAAACAACAAACAAAAAAAAAAAACAAAAAAAACAGGCTTGAGGATCAATAAAACAGATTAGAAGATGCAAACACAACTACAAACACACTCAACCATCTTACGTTTGACAAAGGGGCCAAACATGTTCATTGGAAGAAAGATAGCCTTATTAACAAATGGTGCTAGAAAGACTGGCTCTCCACATGCCAAAAACTAAAACTATACCTGAGTCTATTGCCACGTGTTAAACTAAAGTCAAAAGGGATTAAAGGTATAAACATTAAAACAGAAACACAATCTCCTTGAAGAGAAAGTAGGTGGAAATTTTGAAGACAAAGGGGTAAGTAGAGAACTCATGAGCAAAAAACAAACAGCATGGAAAATACTGCAAAGAATCAACAACTGGTATCTTACCTTTTTGAGAAGTTTCTGCACGTCAAAGAAATCACCAAAAGAGTGAATAGACCACCCACAAACTGGGAAAACTCTTAACCAATAACCACTCAGACAAACAAAGGTCTTCTATCTAGAATATATAAAGAACTAAAAAAAAAATTAGGCTCCCCAAATTTAAAGACCCAATCCAAAAGTGGGCACCTGAGATGAAGGCACACTTCTCAGAAGAAGAAACACAAGCGGCAAATAAACACATGAAAAAATGTTCCACAATCCTAGCCATTGGAGAAATGCAAATTAAAACAACACTGAGATACCATCTCACCCCAGAAAGAATGTCTATCATAAAGAAATCAACTAATAACAATGCTGGAGAGGCAGTGGTGAAAAACAAACCCTTCTCCACCATTGATGTGAGTATAGGTTGGTAGAACCACTATGAAATCAGTGTAAAGAATCCTCAAAAACTATCACTGAAAATCACATTCAACCCAGTTATCCACCTCCTGGGTATTTCCCAAAAGAAATGAAAACATCATACCATACTGATATATGTGCACCTATGCAGCACAATTTGTCATATCCAAGTCTTGGGAACAATCCAAATGCCCATTAACTGAAAAATGGATAAAAAAGACATGGTATTTTTATGTAATGGAGTGTTACTCTACTATAAAGAAAGACAAACTCAAAGCCTTTATAGGTAAATGGATGCAACTAGAGGCCATACTCGTAAGTGAAATAAATCAGACCCACATGTGTAAATGCCATATTGTTTCCCTAGTGCAAGAACCTGAAAAAAATAAAACCTGAAAAGCATAATACAAGAAAACAGAGAAAATGAACTTAAGGATTAAACAACAAAGTGAGAGAAATGAAAAAAGATAGGAAAAAAAGAAGTGTACAGGACAGCTGAGATGATTATACTAATAATTTCCATCAGTTTTTTCAAAATAGCAGTTAATGTATAGAATGTTCACCTTAACTAATTCTATATGCTGATATCTGTGATCTAAGCAATGACATCAAGGACAGCAATGTGTAATACAAAAACCATGCTTAAATATCTCTCATCTTGGTCTTCCAAATGTGTATCATTTCTAATGTCTTATCAATTATTATACTTCCATTAAAATATTTTTAACAAAAAGCAAAAAAAAAGACCAAAAAAAGAGGTTTCTTTAAAGCAAGCTGTAATATTCAATTATTTGCTCAATCTTGAATAACTGTATCTGTTAATCTAAGCAATAGATTTGACGATAAAATAGATACCAGAACAATCACTGTTAATTAACTATTCTTGTTTTGAAAATCTATATGTATTGTTGTATGCTATCCTGTTCCTGTCTTTGGTTCTGCTATTTGTTTTTGCTTTTGTTTTCACTCTTCAAAATAAAATTAAATTACATTTTAAAAAATACTAAGTAAGTGTTCTATCACTGAACTACTTTTGAAACCATTTTTAAAAATTTTTTTATCCTTTTGAGGCAGGATCTTAGTAAGTTGCCCAAGCTAGCCTTGAACTTCCAATTTACTTACCTTAGCCTGTGGAATAGCTGACATGTGCCACCATGCCAGGGCTAAACCTAATTTTTAAAAAGCTTTTCAAAATATAATCTTCAAATTTTGGTTTGTTTGGGTGGGGGTGGCACTGGAAATCTAACTCAGGACCTTGTGCTTGCCAAGCAGGCACTGTGCTGCTGAGCTATATTATCAGCCTCCACCCCCATATTTTGATACCTGATCATAAAAAAGTCACTGGTACCACAGTTATACTCAGTAAGATGGTCCTTATTTCCATTTTCTTGTGGTTGTTAAATACTCATAATGACTTTAACCTGGGACAGTTTGGTTGTCCCAATCAGAATCTTCTTATAGGGTACAAAGCGACCACCCACACTGAGGTGAGAATGCTTCCTAGACCACCTTCTGCAGCAGGCCACATGCACCCAACTGGAGGCCTATTTAGGAAGTCAGAAATATCCCGCCCAATAAACCTCCCCTGCCAACCAGTACTAGGTCCCATGTTAGAGCAACTAGTTATCTTTGCATCTTACGAAAATCATCACAGAATATTACCATGAGAGAGAAATTTGAGGGATAAAAAGATAGCTCAGTGGTGTAAGTACCTGCCTGAGAAGCACAAGGACCCAGGTTCCATCCCCTTGCTGCATTCCACCATGCAGTGCTGCCCCAAACCCCCAGCCACCAAAACTGGGCATGGTGGTACATGCCTGTAAATCCCAGCACTGGGGAGGCTGGGACAGGTGGATCACTAGGAGTCCAAGCTGGGGGTGGGGGGGTGAAGGGCTAGACTGTAGCCTTATAGTGAGTGTGGGTGTCCTTTCAGAAATCCAAGAGGTACCACTGGGACAAATGCAGAAAAGATGCTGAAGTAGGCTCCACCTCAGACCTCAAAATTAGGGACTAAATTACAATATAATTATATAATTTAGTCCAAGTGGTAACATACATTAATTCTGCATGTTAGGTGCCTTTTTACAGGTATGCAATCCTTTCTAATTTTATTGTTTGTTTATTTAGGTTTTTGGAGAAAGGGTCTCTTATTGGTATAGTTCACACAAGCCTTGAACTATGTAGCTCAGGATGGCCTCAACTTACTGTGATTCTCCTGTCTCAGCCTTATGAGTGCTGGGATTATAGGTGTGTGCCATCATGTCTGACAATATTTTGTAATTTTAAATGACAACAAAAAGATCACAAGACAGTACTATTACACATGAAATGAAACTCCCGATGCTTACTTAGTCCTACAACACAGCAGTAACCACCACAGCCCAGTGCCAGGTGGTCACTACTGGCAAAACTAGGACTCTTAAAGATTGGTGTTTAATGCCACTTGCTCTTAAATAATTCAAAAGCAGATGGCTATTGTTGGTCCTAAGGAAAAACTGTTTATGCATAAAGAGGAAGGCTTATGAGTGAATGGTATATTCTCAAACTCAGTATGTTGAGGAAGAAACACAGAAAAGTCAAATTTACCAAAAATATCTCAGCAGACACTTTTTTTCTTCTTCAATAAAAGCAAATGAATCCACTCCCTGTACTTCCCCTATCCCATGCTCTCATCTCTGTAAATGTTTAAGGCAATTCTTAACTGTGTGGTATATGAGGACTCTGAGATCCCAATGGATAGAAGTGGGAGTCTGTGCAACACAGGACATCTAGCCAACCTTTCGATAGTCCAGTATTTAATTCTGAAAAATTGGTAGCAGGCCTCTTGAGGCCATGTGATGCTGTGAAAAGGGGAGAAAAGGCAAACAAATACCTTCACACAGCCAGGGGAGTTGTTTCTCATGACATACCACTCCCCAAGTCTGTGGGCCTCCTTTCATAATCCTGGGAAACTACACAACGCATGTTCATTTTTGGATTCATTTTCTGCAAGTTCCTCTGCAACTCAAAATGAGATATTATAAAAAGCAATTTGAAATGGATGTTTCCTTTGAAGACTTTCAGTATTCTTGAGGTTTGCAAAGGCTCTTAAAAAGCCTTCCTTTTTTGTTTTTTAACATCAAAAACATGTTAATAAAAGGGAAGGGTGGGCCAGCAGGATAACCCAGTGGACCGAGAGCTTGCTTAAGTAGGAGCTGGGACCGGGGTCAATCCCTGGCATCGCATGCAGGCCCTGAGCAGCATGCTGGCAATCCCAGCACTGTGAGGTTTAAAACAGAAGGATTGGCTGTAAGTCCCAAGTTGAATAGTGAGATCTTGCACAAAATACACTAAAAAGAAATAAATAAATAATAGGGAGGGGAAAATTAATGAGAGGATTTATTAACAAAATTCTAAAACTACTGGTTTCAATATTCCATACTCTATAGTTCTTCTCTGTTGACATCTTGACCAACTTTGAAGATCATTGTAAGTAATCTCAAGTGTCAGTGATATCAAACAGCAATATTGCCTCGGAATATTTTCTTCCTATTGCTACCAAAACTCAGTGACATATCTGTGCCCTAGTTCAACAAATCTTCATGAATCTATACAGTGAAATGTTTCAGAGAAATTACATTTTATTTTATTTTATTTTTATGGTTCTGGGATTTATATCTAGGGTCTTACACATGTTGATTGACAAGCATTCTACTCATTTACCCCAACCCAAGATACTGAACTTTGAAAAAAAATACACTATTAAAATGGAGACCAGGTCCATCAACTTTATTACTTAGTCCTAATTAAGTAAATTCTGATTACCAGGAAGATTTGGATACAAATGTGATCTTCTGCTTAGCTACACATGGACTCCAAAAAGAGGATCAGTTTGTCTTTTGTTTCCTGGAGCAATTTACCAATTGTCACTCTTGCAATCCAAGGGAATTCATACTTCTCAAAAGATAAATAATTCCATCTTTTGGTGTGCTCTCCAGTGAACCCACTCCTTTTAAAATTTCTGTATAAATTCAAGATCAACAGAAATCTGTCCCTGCTAGCAAGAAGTTGGGTCTCCTTAAATTACTGCTATTTCATTTAGTATAATAAAGGAATACATTGCCATATTCTAGAAAATATATAAATAAATCCAAAGTTAAAATATTCTCAATAACATATCCTAAAAAACCTTTCAGTGATTCACAAAATCTTCCCTTATTTTCCGGGTCATGAGGCTGCAGTTCAGGAGAGCAGTAATAGCTCCCAAGGCTATCACTGCAGCATGGACAGGCCCTCAGTGTGCTTTTCCAGGCGCAGCTTCTTGCTGCGGTGCTGCTCTTCAGGCACAGGCATGGCTCTCAACACACCGTCTGGCATACAAGAATAACCTCATGTCAGAAAGCTTACTTCCAGCACAAGGGGCTTGTTGAGCCATAAATGTTGAAAAAGCAAAGCAATGCTTAAGTAAAGGAACATTCATTTTATTTTATTTTCAAATTATCAACTATTTTAATATTCCACACTCAAATATTTCTTCAATCAATATTGATTCTGGATAACTCACAAAAATCAAGTATCTGGTGACCTTCACTCAGCAGTCTATGGCAAATAATTCATATGACATTTTCAGGGATAGAGAGCCATTATTAAGCTGGAAGAAACAAAACTCATACTTATGCTCCAAAAAAAAAGAGGGAATTGAGTTTGGGGCAGAGAGTATGGGCTTGTCGCCTTCATACTCTATGGAAGGACAATGGCCTAATCTACCCTGCACAGGGTGGGATAAGAGCCTGACTTCAACCTCCTTATTTTGCTTTTTACTTTTAATAGTTTTACTGATACAATAAACTATATGTGTTTAAAGTAAACTCAAGTAGCTGGTTATGATGGTGCACATCTCTAATTCTAGAACTTGGGAAGCTGAGGCAGGAGGATTATGATAAGTCTGAGATCAGTGTGGGCTATGAAGGCCAGCCCGAAGGCCAGCCTGAACTGCATAGTGAGATCCTGTCTCAAAAAAATGAAAACCAAAAAAAGTGAATTCAAGATGATACATACCTACAAATGTCTAATATTTTTCCTCTTGCCCTTTGCTGTCAGTCTCTGGGAGATATGCCTCCTAGCCACACTGGTGTATCTTTTCTGTGCTTTCTCTGACCCTGGGACACCTGGGTCCTGGCCAAGGTTACCCACCAGAATGGATGTGGAAGTGCTCTATCTTTCTCAGTTGTCTCTCTATGTAATATTTGAAATATTTCTTAAAAAGAATATAGATGGGTATTCCAAAGCCAAATAATAAAAAGAACACTTAAGAGCCAACCCAGATGCACGTGGTGGTACACACCTATAATTTCAGCACTTTGGAACATGAGGGCAGGGGCATCATAAGTTTGAGGCCAGCTAGAACTACTTAGGGGAAACCTAGTCTCCAAAAGAGAAAATAAAAAACAAACAAATCCCCAGATTCATCTATGTTGAAGATTATAACTATAATTTATTTTTACTGAGATGTAGTAGTTTATTGTAGGAATATACTATATATTCTTACATAACCTCCCAAGATAAATATCCGCATCATTTCCAGTATTTGCTTTTTAAGAATAACATTTTAATCAGTTCCTTGTTTTTCTATCTCATATGAAGTACAAGAATCTCTTTAAGGAATATGCTTAGAAAGTGAACTGCTGGGTTGTGGGATATATGCATGTTCAGCTTTACAAAGTAATGTCAATTTATTTTCCAAGATAGTTGTAAAATTTTCATTCCCACCAGAAACACACAAATTTGCAGTGAGCCACCTCCTCACTAGCACCCTTCCCAGAAAATTTAACTATGTAAATGTAGTGGGTATAAAACTGCTTCAGTGTGACCTTAATTTGCATTTCTCTCACCGTTACTGAGTATGATCATCATTTCTTGCATTTATAAAACACTTGTATTTTGGTTGCTGTGAAATGCTAATAGCTATCATTCTTTATTAATTTTTTCCCACTACATTCACTTTTCAATCATGAATTCGTATCTTCTTATACACCATGGGCCTCAAATGAATTACTCTCCTGAGAGAACCTAACTTGCTTCTGCCATGCATGTGCTGTGCCTGCACGGGAGCCTTGGAGCTTCTTGTAGCCAAGATCCCCAGATTATGTAGGAGTCTCAGGCTCAGTTCAGCACTTTGCAACAGATGCCATACTCCTTTGTTTTCTTGAAAGCTCAGTGATTTTTTTTAAAGAATGTTCATTATGAGTTATTTGGATTCCAGTTCTTCAGAGCAGGACACTTGGAATCAGTCACTCAAACTGCCACCTCCCTTCTATTTCTGTTCCTCAGTTGACAACGAGAGAGCATGAAACCAGGGACCCCTGCCTTGGGACAGACTGACGTGGCCAAAGGTCAAGCCTCAGCATAGCTATAAAATAAGGGTTTAAACTTGTACTCATTTCATTCTTATATATATTTTCTACCAGGACAAAAACTGGAAAGGAACCACATAGTCTATGATTTCATTTCTATGATATGGCCAGACTAGCCAAATGCACAAAATAAACTAGTAGTTTCTTAGGCTGAGGTAGGGGAGAATGGAGTGTGGTGGCAAATGGATTTCTTTCTAGGACAATAGAAATGTTCTAAAATTAGGTGATAGTAATGGTTACACAACTCTGAATATGCTAAAAGCCATCAAATTCCATACTTTTTTCTTTTTTTTTTTTTTTTTTTGTTGATTTTGGGGATTGATCTCAGGAACTTGTATTTGCCATGAAGATACTTATATTGCCGAACTATCTCCCCAGCCCAAATTCTATACTTTAAAAGGATGAATTTAAGATATTGTGAAATACATCCTAATAAAGCTATTACATAATTGAAAAGAACTTAAGGATATTACTGATATAAAATACTTGCTCAAAATGCATAGAAGTGTAGTCATCACTTAATGAAGTCACAAAGCAAACATATACTGAACCACCTTATAGGTGAATAAACAAAACATTGCCAGTGAGTCAGAGGCTGTCCTCTGTCCTCTGTCCCCCTGCAGCCTAATGACTTTCACCATCGCATGTTTTCCTTGTCCTTTAGGACCTAGAGATGATAGCCCTGGACACAAGCCCTTCATTATTATATGAGATAAATATTTTCTAGTCCATGGTTTGCTTTTGCATTTTCTTAATAGTATCTCTTGATGAACAGATGTTCTTAATCTTAACACAGATACAGTAATTCACTTTTAAGATTGTTTTCTATATCCTTTCTCTAACCACATTAATAATTTAACTGACTCTCAAAATTCTCATTGAACATGCTATTTAACTAGATCTATATATTGTTCTTTTTTTTTTTTTTTTTTTTTTTTTTTTTTTTTTTTTTTTTTTTTTTTTTTTTTTTTTTTTTTTTTTTTTTTTTTTTTTTTTTTTTTTTTTTTTTTTTTTTTTTTTTTTTTTTTTTTTTTTTTTTTTTTTTTTTTTTTTTTTTTTTTTTTTTTTTTTTTTTTTTTTTTTT
>PVJA010007864.1:0-66752 GCA_004027025.1 Myocastor coypus | reverse complement strand
GTGAGGACAATATGCAATATGTCAACTTTCAAAGAAAAGAAAGGGGAAAAGAAAAAAAAAAGTAATGTGGATTTAGAAAGGTTAATGTTTAATTGTTTGATCAATCTTATATACCTATATGTATTAATCTAAACTGATCTGATGATGAAAATATGTAATATAACCATTGTTAAATTTAAACAATAAAAAAAAATTGAAACAAACAAACAAAAAAAAGTTCCTGGCTGTCTCATGTTCACAGGTCGCATGACAGCTTGTCTTAGGATGAAGTAATGTGCTTTGGTGACCAGACAGAAATTCCACCCGGGGAGAGGATGAGCTGTGCTCCCTCTGCTACCGCTGGACATGGTGACCTTCACCATTGCACTCACACCGACACACACACATTCTTTGTTTTAGTTACTGGGGAGGGGGAATAGAGAAGGGCCCCAGACCCCCTTCAGGACACTCGTGTCACACGAGGTGAAGGGCAATGGTAGCATGATAGAACTCTGCTGCATGCCCTTTGCTCATGGAATCCATCTTTACTCTTCCTAGTTCTGTGGGTGTCTTGGGAGCAACTTCCCATTCCAGCATCCCTTTAGGGGTGGCTTTGAGCTGCCTCTCGGCCTGCAGAGCATGGCGTCTGTCATAGTGAGGCCAAGGTCTCTCCTTTTTTGTGTGTGGCCTGCTGTGCTCCCACAGTGCAAGCCGTCACTGCAGAGCAGCCAGCAGGGGGCGCAAGTTCACTTCTCCTCCTGAGACAGTCTGGTCATCTCCCAGCTGGGGATATAGCAGTCTCGGCAAGCAGAAGTTTAAAGGCAGAAAACTGTCTCTGACAGCTGTCAGGGCTGTGGCCACGTACAGCCAGCTGTTAGTTCCGGTGTACAGCCTCGCCTCTGCAAGAACAGCTGTTCACCCTGGAAGCCCTGCTTGCTGCTGCTGGGCAGCTGGAGGAGTCCTACGGCTGGTGGAAGAGGAGATCTTAGCTACTGGGTACTAGAAGCTGTGACTGTTGCTCTTCATGAGCACTGAGGCAATCTGGGGGCACCCCACTGCACACACCTATCTTTTCTCTGTCCCACCTACCCTGTATCATGGGCCTGAGCTGGATGGAAGGACAGTTTATTTATTTATTTATTTATTTATTTATTTATTTATTTGCAGTGTTAGGGATCAAATTTAGGACCTTGAGTGTGTCAGGCAGGAACTTATGTCACTGAGCTATGCCCCCAGCCTGGGCCTGAGATGGATATCTGCAGGTATTTGGGGCTTCAGGAACAGACTGGGGCAGCTCAGGGGAGCTGGGGTGAAGGGAAGACTGAAGAACCTTCCCCACCTCCAGGGAAGGCCCCAGGACCCTGAGGAGTCCTTAGGTTTCAGATGGGATCAGTGGCCTTATCTGGTCCCTTGGGCACTCAGAATAAAACTAACTGCAAGTCCTTTCTCAACCTATTCTACCTTGCTCTGCTTGCAAGCCTAAGGGGCATCCAACAGAACAAACTGAGCAGAGTGTTTGCCTGGTCCACTGAACTGCAGTGCTGTGTGCATATCACCCAGACGTGCCCCTCCCCCATCTGGGCACACAACAGGGTACTCACTGAGGCACTCACTGGGGCAGCTGTGGTCAGGCCCACTGCAGGGGCCTGGGAACCCCTGAGTATGTGGGTGGTGGGGCCACAGGGTGGGTGACTAACTTGTCCTGGAAGCCCCTTGACCTTGGCCCAGACAGAATGAGCTGTCTTACAGGATGTAGCCCAGGAGGGGTTAATCTCAGGCTGTGTCCCTGTGACAGCCCTGTGGGTCCAGGCTGTGACAGAGTAGAGCTGGGCAGCAGGCCAGCCACAGGGAGAGCTGCCATAGTGAGTCACCCCAGGGTGCGGGTGGAGGGGAGCCCTGGAGTGGCTTCTGAGTCTGTGCAGGAGACCATTCTCTACCATGACCCTTGGGGAAGGGTGCTGGCACTGGCCCGGCAGGCTACAGCCAGCCCATCCCAAGAGTCTGGACAGTCTTTGCCTGCCCAGTTTCTCCTACATGCAGTCACCCCTGCTGTGTGAGGCTACCTCCCTTACACACAGCCATAGCCCCCGAACGGAGCCTCTTCCTCTGTGGCAGCAAACTCTTAAAACATGAAGCTATTTCATGTCTCTAAAAATCTCAAATCACCCACTTGCTGGGTGATCTTGCCATAAAAGTGCTTCCATCTGAGGGGTTACCTGGATCCCTCTGTCCTGCATTTTGACCTGTTACCGCTTTTCATGCTGGTGTCCCCTGCTCTAGGAAGGTTAGACCCCTACCAAGACCAGCTCTGTACTATATTCCTTATCTGTGTACCACACCTTACTGTGGGAGTCTGATGGCTGTGGAGATAACTGAACAGGTGTGATGTCCTAGAGCCAGAGTGACAGAGCCAAGCTGGGAAGTGGAGCTAGCTGCTGCCACTGGGTAGATGCCACCTTGCTCTGCACCCCCTGCTCTGTATCATCCACTCCCCCTCTGCCATGGCCAGCATGTACACCTGCCTGGGAGGCCAAACAAGAAAGCATGCTCTGCCCTGGGCCAAGCAAGGTTGGTTGTGGGGAGGACCCTCAGGCTCTGGGCACAGACTGGGTGCTTTTCTTCTTCTCCAGCAGCTCAGCTGGTGATGTTTGTTGGTGGACTTTCAACCAGAACTGTAGCCACCAGCTCAGAAGAGGTTCTGGAGGTGAGGGACATGGCCCTGCCTTTCTATTTCAGGTGGTGGCACTCACTAGCGGCTCATTTTTGAGGTAATGAAAATGCTCTGAAGTGAGGTTATGATGAGGGTTAGCCACTCTGGAATACACACACACACACACACACAGAAAAAAAAAAAAACTACTAAGTGTATACATTCCATGAGTAAATTTTTTGGTATATATATATATATATATATATATAAATTTTTGAATAAAATTATTGATAGAAGATTAGAGATCCTACAACCCCTCTATGATATTTTATACTTGTGATCTCAGAGTAAAAAACAGAAGAGAAATTATCAGAGCAAGACACAGGAGTAAGGGAAATATCATTCTAATGAAATCTATGTGCATGTGTATGAATATATACTTGTGTGTGAATGGGAATGTGTGTGTGTCCTTGTGAATGTGTGCAGGTGTGAGTGGGTGTGTGTGCACCATGTCAGAATGTGAGTGTGCATGGATGTAAATGTTAATGTGTGCCCTGGGATGTAGCACAAATATTCCTATGCTGGATCAGCTGGATCATTGTAAGAGCATCTGGTGGCATCCACTCCATCGAGCAGCATGCTTAGTAACAATTGTGCATCTGCCTCTTCCTCTTCCTTTCTAGAGACAAGCAAAGAGCAAGGTCATCGGGTGCTGGCCTGTTCTCCCATATAAAAGTGCAGGAATTCGGGGTAGCTATAGCTGCCCCCAATTTCTCCCTCCCCCACTGCACACTGTGTAGCGTCAAATTGAGTTCCCTTTTCCAATTAAAGAGAATCCCATCCACCAGGGGAACTGATAGCTGTTCTGTCTCCAACAGAAATATGACCTTGGCTTTTGGTCTGGAGGCTCTGTGTCTTAGCTACTCTTTACTCAATCCTGGGACAAATACCTGACACTCAAAATGAAGGAAGGAAAGGTTTATTTAGCTCACAATTACTGGAGGTTTCAGTCCATACTCAGCTGGCTCCAAGGCAGAGAGGCACATGACAGAGAGCAGCAGTTCATGGCAGTGGAACAGCAACAATATGGTGACAGAGGCAACTGACCAACCAGGGGAGCAGAGAGCAACAGCATGAGTCTGTGTCTCTGTCTCTCTTTATATTACATTCAGGCTCTCCACCTCAGCCTATCCGCCTTAGGTCACACCCATAATCCCAGAAGTACTCAGACCCATAATCCCATCAGTACTAAAACACATAATCCTAGTGGATCATGAGTCAAGTCTCAAACTCTAGAAGTCCCCGCCCCATGATTGCATGAGGCTTTAGGGGGACAACTAGACATAAACCATAACACTCTGTAATGTTTGTTTTTTGCTTGATGCCTTCTTTCTGATGTTTGGTTCTAAACATCAGAGTTTGTACCAACTGCCTGTTTTAGGACCCAAGTGGGAGTCTGTCTGCACAGACACTGTAGCCAGGTGCCTCCTCTTTAGGATACTGGGGCCTGTACAGGTGCAGGACCATGGCTGTAACTGGAGAGTGTGGGGAGAGACCTCCTCTCCTGCTTATGAAGATGCGGACATGGTGGCATACATACACTTGCAATCTTAGCACCCTGGGAAGCTGAGACAAAAAGATAAAAACTTCAGCCGGGCGTGGTGGCTCACGCCTGTAATCCCAGCACTTGGGAGGCTGAGGCAGGAGGATTGGTGCGAGTTCGAGACCAGCCTGGACTACAAAAGTGAGCGCAGGACTAGCCTCAACAGCATAGCGAGACCCTATCTCAAAAAGATGAAAAAAAAAAAACAAAAAAAAAAAACAAAACTTCAACCCCAGGCTGGGCATGGTGGCACACACCTGTAATCCCAGCACTTGGGAGGCTGAGGCAGGAGGATCGATGCGAGTTCGAGATCAGCCTGGGCTACAAAAGTGAGCTCAAGGCCAGCCTGAACTGCATAACGAGACCCTGTCTCAAAAAAAACAAAAACAAAAACAAAAAAAAGATCAAAACTTCAACCCCAGCTTGGCCAATTTAGTAACTTAGTGAGACTACCTTAAAATAAAAATAATAAGTGGGTTATTTTCTGGGCATGGTGACATATGCCCATAGTCCTCAAATTTGGGAGACTGAGGTAGGAGGACTGCCTCTTTGAATTCAAGGCCAGATGAGCTACACAGCAAGGCCTTGTTTCAAAAAACAAAAAATAAGCAAACAAAAAAAGTGAGCTGGGGATGTAGCTCCATGGAAAAGCCCTGGGTCAACCCCCAGAACCACACACACACACACACACACACACACACAGATGATGTCATCCATGTCTGGTGACCAAGTTTTCAGTAGTGCTGGGATGATTGTTTCACTAAACATATATGTATGTGACTCCTGTGTGCCAGTACCCCACAGGACCTTGAGAATGCTGTTAGTATGGTCTCTTCTGTCTCAAGCTCAGGCTAGGCCTGGGCCTCCCAATCCACTAGAAGAGCTGTCATAAAGTTGTGAAGGGAGGAGTGAGAAATCCTGGCCAGGAAAGCATGGCTTCAGTAATATGGGGAGAAAATTCCTGAACCCATTTACTTTTCAGATAAATAATATTATGGGTGACAGTAGACAATGATCTGTGTAGGGGTATTGCCTACACAGAAGAAGCAACTCTCTTGTCTGGGTAAGAAACTGTTCACACAGTGACAGAATCACCTGAGGGACTGTTCCCTGAGCATGTCCCTGATGTTAGGTGCAGCATGAGCCGCAGGGATTCATCAGGCCCAGGGAAGGGCCACCCTCATTTTCTCTGGGGGGAAAGTGACACCCAATAGTCCCCTCCATCCTTAACCTCCATAGGTAAGTGCTCAGCTCTTCCCTCCAGAAAGAGATACCTCTGCTTATTTGCTTATTCCTATGTAACATGTATTTGTTGAGTGGATAATTCACTCAGATAGTTGCAAAATCAATGCTATGGAGAAGGACACAGCTTCCTTTCTCTCTGGAAGCTGGTAGTGACCTCTGAAGGGAAGCCCTCAACCTGATGACAACACAACCATAATCCTAGCCTGCAAAGAGCTAAGTGTGCAGCAGCTGTGCCTACTTCCCTGGGTATTCTCATGGATTATGCTCATTGCTTGAGGAAAGAAGTGGTTTTCAGTGCTCTGAGACACTGCTCTCTCTCATCCTTCAGGTTGGACAACTCTCTGCCCCTTCAGATTCTGTACCAAGAGGGAGCCCACTGGGTTCCTAGATGCCACCAATATTGCTGTGTGTGCCCATGGGATCTTCAAGGGCAACACTGGAACAAGAAAAGAGGGACTCTTTAAGATGAAACGTGCATGTGTGCTATTTTTGTTTTTTATTTTGTTTTTGATTTCTGGTACTGGGGACCAAACCCAAGCCTCACTCACGCTAGGCCATTGCTCTGCCACTGAGCTGCTCCCAGCCCATGTGTTCTGTTTAACAAGGAGAATTTGAGACATAAGAGGAAATGATATGCGCTGGCTTCTTGACAATGTAATTGCAGGACATTTTTCACCACTAGGTTAGATCACCAGCCAACAGGGCTCTATTTTGGCTGGCAAAGAAGAACTGAGCCCTGTTTCTACCTTCTGCAGCAAGTGGCATGTGCTTACGTCAAAACGCACCTGTGCCTACTGTTTTAAGGATCTTCTGGCGAACTGTGCACAAATGTTTACTTCTGTAAACATGAGAGTGTGGCAGGGCACCCTTGTCGGTTGCCTGGAAACTGTAGGGAAGGGTTTTTTTTTTTTTTTTTTTTTTTTTCCATTTAAGGCAATAAACTATTTTAGGTGAATCTTTTTGCAAAGAAAACAATGAACCTGCCCCTAATTTGTCCCTCTGTTAAATGGAGTTCCTTGCTTTGACAATTAGTAGTGCTGGTGTCAGTTGTCCCCCTGCCCTAAAGAGGCCACGCCTGGGCCGAGGTGTGGTGGGGAGGGGGAAGCTCTGGCGGAACCATTGTCTGGGGCTTCCCATGCTCACAAATGCCCCAAGTCCTCAGAAGCCCAAATCAATGCTCCATTTTGCAGGGGAGGAGAGTGAGGCTGGAGGAGGCGGAGTGCAGCTGAGATTGCAGGGAAGGCACAGCAGGAGGGGGTCAGAGGGGCCCAGTACCCAGTGCCCCCCATCTGGCAACTGGATCTGCAACAAGAACCAGCCTGAGGCTAATTTTGGATCTGAATTTCCAGGTCACTCTCATTTTTAGCTCTTTGAAGCTGTCCTCAGAGTGAGGAAAGGGATGGCCTCTCCCTGAATGCATGTCCGTCAACGCTCGTGTCCCCACACAGGCTCCCTGGTGTGGGGTGCTAACTCAACAAGGGCCCTTTTAGCATTCCTTTAAGTGATGAGCTATATAAACTCAGGTCATGTTTCTAAAGTTAAAACTTATTGAAATGTATTTTTACTAGATATAACTTGCCTCCCATGGAGCTATAAGGAAGATAGCAGGTGAGACAGAAAGATCTAAAGCTATCCTCTTCTTTTCACTCTGATGTAGAAGGGACTGAAATCTGTCATCTGTCACCTCCTCCCCTGATTGCCATCCTCCTCAGGATGGCCTAGGTTACCAGCCTCTGGGGCTCAGAGAGCTGGGCTCAGGGGACAGTGATGTCCTCCCCACTTTTGGAGAATCAGTTGGGCCACAGAGGCTGTGACCAGAACTGTTCCAGATGAGTGCACTCTGCACCCCCATTTCCGGGGCAGGGTCCATAATCATACAAAGTACACATGTGCAGCACAGTACACTGCTCCTCTATATAAGAAGCTCCTCACAGTGCCAGCCCTGAGAGGTTCCAGAGACCAGAAGCAACCAGTGGAGGCCAGCAGCAATTGCTGGAGACTAGCAGAGAATCCCTGAGAGATAATGGAGGCAGTTGGGAGAGCCCCAGAAGGCTGCCCAGGGCACCATGAGTCTCAGCTCCTGAGGGTCTCACAGTGTGGGTGGGAGCTGCTTGGAATGGTATCACCGAGGGCAGGGACTGTGGGCCCTGAGAGCCTGGACCTGTGACACTAACAGCTGGGGCCACCAATGCTCAGGGCCCAGAGCTGCTAATATCAAGGAGTTGTACTTCTGTGACTCATGATTTCTGTCCAAATTAAGCAAAGGAAATTTCAGCTGACTGATGATGTATGTTATACAGTTTTTAGCAACAAGTGTGACCACTGATAGCTCAAATCTTCCTAAAGTGTTAATGACCATGAGCATTCTTTAGAAAAATATGAACTGGAGCTTTGGGAAATGCTAAGTCATTGCATAATACATTGTATACATCGATACTTTTTAATTTTATGAAAAAACAAAATTTCATAACAAAATGATAGAACAATATTTAGTACAGTGTGTATCATTATTTAAAATTTTTCTTTTTATTTTTTATTATAACTTTTTTGTTGTTTTGTTTTTTAAGTTTTCATTTATTTATTTTTTTAATTTGATGCAGGATTTTGCTACACAGCTCAGACTCATAGTAATCCTCCTGTCTCAACCTCTCCAGCACTGGGATTATAAGTGTGGGCCACTGTGTACCGTTTCAGTGCCAGCACAGCACATTTGGGGGCCTGGGGGGCCAGCATGGTGCTGGGGATCAAACTCAGGTCCTTCTTGCTTGCCAGGCAGGTGCTTAGACTGCTGAAGTATCTCCCCAGCCCAGTTTGCATATGATCTTCAAAGTACTTCTCAGAGTGCAAGACATAGGCCAGAAAGACTCTCTCTTACAAAGAAGAAACAGATAATAGCACAAAACTTTCTTTTCAATGAACTAAGCAAAATACATTTTTTACTGCAATATTTCATCCTTGAGCCCATTATGGCAGTCTATATCTTGTCAAAGACTTATTACTTTGTAACAAATTATCCAAAGCTCAGTGGCTAAAGACAGTAGTAGCCACTGACGGCACTCATGGCCTCTGTGGTCTGAGTTTGTGAGCAAGGCCTGTAGGTTCTGGTGGGTTGCAGGACCCACTCCCATGATGCTTCGCTGAGTGCAGGTGGCTTTTTTTTTTTTTTTTTTGAACGTTGAATGAAGCAATTTATTAATGTATTTACATATAATCTTTAAGCCATGGTCTCATAAATATGGACTGCAGCTTTACAATATGCTAAGTAACATGTTTCCCTCACCAAAATAGTTGGATTAAATAGAAAATGGACAGCATTTATATTATTTCCTTTAGTTTTCTTTTTTCCTCTTCTTTTTTATGCTAGTCAGTTTAGGACATATGCAGCTTGATTTATTCCAGGCAGCTTCTCTACCACCACCACTGTGTGCACAAGAGCTTAAAGAGGCGCCAATAACGCATTTGGTGCCAAATACATGACAGAGTCAGAAGCAGACCCAGGGTGAGGGGGGTAGGTGCCACTATGGGGTCAGCTTACTGCATGGCACTTAGGTTTGTGCACTCTGAAGTACTTCAGAGAGGACAGAGATGTCACTGCCTCCGTCTCACTGCAGGTGGCTTTTGGTGGGACTGGGGTGCTCTGTCCACCCCCCTCCACCGGGGTCCCACCCTCCCATGGGTCTTGGGAGCAGTGAGGGTTCTTCCAGAGACTAACACAGAAGCCAAAATGGCTGTCCCAGGGAAACCTGGAGGTCACACCGTCACCCTGACCCCCTGCAGTGCATGACTCTGCAGGGGAGAGTGAGGTCCAGGGGCCGGGCCTCTGGGAGGTTGGGTGTGGCTCAGCTCCTGGTGGAGGCCAGTGCATGTGGCTTCTGAAGCTTGCTGCTTCTCAGATGGTCGCCAGGTTTCATATTTTTCAAGAAATATGCGTTCCTGGTATAGGTTGAGTCTGTTCATCCACGTGGCTCAGTGCCACCCTTGCTCAGAGTAGGCCATGGTCCACAGCTTGGAAGGAGCCAGGGACTCCTTGGCATTGTGGTGTGTGTGTGTGTGTGTTTTGTGTGTGCGCACACGTGCATGTGTATGCCTGCGTGGGGTGTGTAGAGCCAGGATTATGACAGGAGGCTGGACAGTTGCTGGCAAAGTCATGGAGGGCGAGCTGTGGGCACACCCTGAGTTGGGCAGCGACTAGGCATTCACTGGGCACCCTGTGTGCTCCAGGGGCTGCTCCCTCTCTATGACACTGAGTCAGGGGCCAAGCTTGGTCCCCTCTGCCCTGGCCCAGGTTTCTCTCCATTCTTCGGTCCTTTCTTCAACACCCACACCTGAATCTGAGTTTCTCTTCCACATGAAGCCCCTTTCCCTGATTGTGCTTTCATGAAAGGGTTTGGTGGCGCCATTGGGGAATCTTGTGATCAGTCTTTCATGTCATCTGCAGCAGAAGCTGCTCTGTTCTCTGGGCTGTCACTAAGGTCCTCTCAAGCATGGTCTGTAGCCCTTCTTAGGGAGGTGGCTCTCCCTCTTCCTGCCGTCAGATTGCCTCAGGCAGGAGAATGGTGTTGGGGTCATAGCAGAATGGAGGCTTTTCCCCTAGAACCTCACAAAACCACAGGTCCAGGTCCATCCTCACACATGCCTGCTCAGGCAGAAACAGCCTTTGCCATAATCCAGCTTCTGGTATAAATTTGGGGAACCCTCCATCCCTCCCTCCGTCTTCACCTTGGTGCAGCCTCCACATCTCCCTTCTCTGTATGCTGCGCTTGCCTCACTTGCCCTGTTGTGACTGGAGCCCACCACTTGCCTGCTGCTTGTCCTTCAGGAAATGTGAGGCCATTGGGCCAGCCTCTGATGGGCACGGTGGGATGAGGAGGAAGCCCTGAGCCACCCAGGATCTCACAGACTCAAGCCTGGGATGGAGCAAGAGACAGCCCACTGGTCGGGCTACAGATGGGTGAGTGCGTGGGGCTGAGCGCCCAGTCTCTCCCCACTTCCTCCTTCTCTCCCTCCTTCCCTCCCTACCTCCTTCCCTCCCACAGTGCCTCTGCCTTCCTGCCATATACTTTCCTTTTCCCCTGCCTGAAGCAGACTCTTGGACAAAGCTTCTTCAGCTGTGGCCTCCTTCCCCATGGGTCACTTCCTTTCTTCTTGACAGCAGCTTTGCCGCTAGGTGTCTGAGAAAACAGTCCCTGAACAGGGTGGTTCTGGAAATCCTTACCTCCCTCTGTATTGCAAATCTCTATATTGAATGACATAAATTGTTTTCCTTTGCACAACTGATTAAGTACGAGGGTTATTATGACTGAGTGAAAGGGGTGGTTTCTAATTTTGGTAACAAGAACAAAGACTAACCATTGTCAACAGAATGCTTATTGGGTACTTTGAACTCTTGTGTGAGGCCCAGGAGCCTCCCAGCAAGGGGTCATCTCCCTTCCAGGAAACAGACCTAGTTTTCCCTTGTTGATACTTTTTCCTAAAACATCATGCAGTCATTTCCTCTCTGATTGTCTGGAGGAGCTGCTTTATGTGCTTTTCCTGAGTGATGGGTGATGAAAATGAGACATGGAAATGAAAGGCAGAGGGGGAGGGAAAGAGTGAAGGGAGGAGGAAGGAAGGGAGGGAGGGGGAGATTAAATAAATCACTTCAACAGGACTCTTTCCTGGTTCACTGTCACCCCACCTGCCCCCCTCTTGGAAGCTCATGGAAGCCAGAAGACCCTGGGCCACAGACAAAGAGCTCACTTCAGGCCTGCCTTGCTTCCAGAGCCTGTGTCCAGAGGGGAATCCATGATCTGTGGTAACCATACTCTTTCCTGGGAGTGGGTTTGCTCCCTGGTTTGTGGAGTGGCAGGCCTCAGACCCCCTGGCGGTTTGGATGGGTGGGGAGCCAGGGTTACTACTAGCAGTGCCCGCTCCCCAGAGCTAGGTGCACAGGTCCACAGTTCACTTTCCCTGTCAAAGACAGGCAACAGTCAGTGTCTTAGGCTGTCTTTGGTTCTTGCTACAGTTGGGTAGTGAGAAGGCTGCTGACTGCTACATAGTAATTCGCATGCAGTTGCAGCCTTTGAAGTAGGATTGGGGTCCAGAGTCCCACTGCTTTGGGCCGGTCTCCTCCCTACTCCTGAACTTTTCCTAGACTACTGGCCTTGGCCAGGGACCCACTGTCTCCCCTTCTCATTGCCCAGAAAGACTGGTTCTCTCTGGAGGCATTGCCCAGCCCTCAGGCACCCAAGGAAGATTCTGCTGAGTCACCTCCTCTTCTAGGAAGGTGAAGCATGCCTCATTCAAGAGAAGGAGCCTTCAAAGTCCTAGCTTCCTGTCTGCAATGCTGAAGAGGCCTGGGTCTCGACACCTGTCCTGGGAAATGAGGCTGGATGACTGCACTGGAAGCAAGGCTTCCTGGAGACAGTCCTGAAGTCCAGCTTGCTTTCTTGCGTATCGTGCCGCATGCTTACGTTTTGAAGTGATTAGAAAAATCACAACTGTAAAAATAAAAGAAAGGGAAGTTTTTCTTGTTAAAGATCAGCTTGTAGGGGCCAAGGGATTCTCTCAGGTCATGGCCCACAGTCTGGTTAGCAGTTCACCTCCCGCAGCTATTAATTTTAGCTGCTTAACACTGGTGGGTAGGTCCACAAGGGGTCTCCAGACGTGACTGGTATGAGGGCCACCACGCTGAGAGGGGACATTTATTTGTCTTGAAAGTGAGCAGCACCGTCCGGTCGGCTGGGGACCCTGATGGGACAAAAATAGAAGGAAGCCTGGTAAGACATGTTTTCTCTCTCCCTCTGCCTCCTGTCCACCGTGAGCTTTCTTCACTGCCATGTTTTGCTTCACCACAAGCCTGGAGGCAGTGGAACCAGCTAACTTTGCAAGGGCTGAAACCTCTAATATCTTACATCAAAACAATCCTTCCCTATTTTGAGTTGTTTTTCAAGTATTCTATCATAGGCTGGCTGATACAGCCCTGGAGAGAGGCTTACGCCCTAGTACCTTTGAGTTCCATCTCAGGCTATCCTTCTGTGTACCTCCATGCCCCAGGCTCACTGCTGGAGACTTTCCTCAGGCTTGCTCTTGCTCTGCAGGAGGAGCTGGCACTAACCATCCTCAGTTGCCTCCCTGAGGTGTCTGCCATCCCCTTTCTGTGTTCCTAGTGGCCTCAGGGAGAACTCTTAACCCCACAGGGGGGCACCAAGGAAAGGAAAGGCAGCATCAGAAGCATCCCTTTGTAAAAATGCTCAGGGCCAGAGGGCCGGTGAGATCATCTAAGCTGCAGCCCTGATTGAGGAGGTACCAGAAGCATCTGACACCAGCCTTGTGACTTCATCACCCGCAGAAGCCCCACCTCCTTGCCCCATCACCATGGGGCTGAATTTTGGAGGGATGAGAGCATATGCACATGGTCCTGTCCTAACACTGATACTTCTGATGTCCATCTCCTAGACAGGGTCTGACCAAATCATCAGCATCACCTCAAAAGACCCTGATGTATATAGCCCACAGCACAGTGGTCTGATTTTGATTCTTGGTGCAATGGGTGCCACTGTTCTGCATGGTCTCTGCCCAGGGTACGGTGAGGGCAGGAGCCTGGGCTTGTACTTCTTTTTCTGTACAAATGCAGGATAGGCACTTCCTAATTGATGATTTCCTGAATTAACTATTTTTATACAACAAACCTATGCAACTGTCTTTCTCTGTACAATTTCCAAAATGACTTCATTCCTTACCTCAACATTGTAGAAGACCATGGTGTCAGCTATAAGGATAACTCAGAAGTTGCTAAGCCAATCTGGCACTCATTGGTCATCAGGTAAAGTCCAGGATGTTTGACACCAAGAGTATACATTGATTGGTTGATTGAGATCGGTCTTGCTATGTAATCTATGCTGGCCTTGAACTCTCAGCAATTCTACTGCAGTCTCCCAGGTATGCACTGCCATACCCTGGTTACAAGAACATCTATTGAGGGCCAGGCATATAGCTCAATGGCTTAAGTGCCTGTCTGGCAAGCACAAGGTCCTGAGTTTAATCTCAGGTACTGGAAAAAAAGAAAAGAAAAGCTTAGCTATAAGAACATCTATTGATGAAGGGCCAGTTACCAGATTAGCCCATCGGAACAAATCAATGAAAAGCAAGCCTTCCTTTGTTGAGTGAACGGCTTAATTCTTCCCTCCACAGTGCTCTCTTCAGCTCAAGCACCTTTCCTGCAGTCAAGTTTTGTCTGTGCATATATAAGTGTGCTTATGATGTTTAACTTGGTCTCGTTTCTATTGTTTCTGAGCCAAAAGATCCTGCCTAGTATCAGAATTACCTTTAGGTTTTCCTGGATTTTCCAGAGTTACCAATAAATGTATGTTACTTCACAGCCAAACTCTTAAAATGATCTTGTAAAGAGATTCTTATACATAACTGTTCATCACTGGTGGACAAGATGACACCGTGGCTTCTTGCAAGACCCAGAGCAGGACTTCTGTGGGCTTAGCCTCCTGCTTCCACAAAGATTGCAGTACTCATGGGCTACTGGCTGCTCTACTCCTCAAGTAGAGGAGGCTGTGGAGGTTGCAGGGGGTCTCATATAGAAGGGATTGAGAGGTAGCTGTGGGTTGTGAGGACCTGGAGGGTCTGAGTCCAGGTCAGCTGGGCAGAGAGTGCTGCCTCTTTCCCCACCTGTGTTGAGCAGAGGCCCAGCCCTCAGCCCACCCTGTGGGCTGTCCGGGGAATGTTGGCTGGGGTGCCAGTGGTCCAGGTCCCTAGCATCTAAGCTTGTGTTTGGTTTTTGAATGACTGAACCCTTGTGATCATAAAAGGATGGCTGCCACAGCTGGCTGCATGTCCTCTACCTGGAATTTTATTTTTCTTTAAATGAACTTGTTTTTATTTTTTATTTTTATTTATTTATTTATTTATTTATTTATTTGGCTTTTTGAGACAGGGTCTCACTGTACAGTGCAGGCTGGCCTTGAGCTCAGTTTTGTAGCCCTGTATGCTTCTGTTAGTCCTGGCAGTCCTGTCTGTCTGGTTATGCGGGGAGGGATTCCTTGAATTGTTCCAAGAAGGCTGAAGCATGTCCAGGGAAACCAGGGAGTCAACTTGGGAATCGCCCAGCCAGGAACATAGAAGCCAGGGCCACTCGGCCGGAAGAGGCTACTGTGCAGCTTTCTCCATCCACACACCGCTCGGTCTCTTCAGGCCAATTGTGCAGCAGGACTCTGTGCTTGGTTGGTCCAAATGAGCCAGATGTCAGCGCTCATCACTCTTGCTTCCTGACATCCCCTCATGATAAAGCCTCCAGCGGCAGCATGCGGAGACAACTCACGCCCTCATTCGGTGACAACACACGAGACTCCCGGGTGGGAAGTGGGAAGGTCATACCTCCGACCTGCTGCCTGAGCTGTTGTCAAGGCTCCTGAGGACTGATTTAATGAATAAAATATAAGGGATTAGAGCAAGCCCGAGGTGTACAAGGCTGAGGTGAATAAACAGCCCTCTGTATATGAAAGATCCTGTCTGGGTAATCCAATATGAAAAATAGCTGCTCCAGCCACATCTGCTGGAAGGGGAGGCTGAGAAAATAGGGGCTATAAAGTGCAATCAGGTGTGCAGGTGAGCCAGATGAAATCCTGCAGGCCAGGGCAGAATCCTCAGCTGTTAAGGCCAGAAAGGGGCACAGCAGGTGGGTGACTGTGAGTGATCAGCTCCAGGGAGCCCCACTCCCTGAGGGAAAAGAAGCTGTAATAAAATGGGCCAGGAAGCTTCAGTGCGGCAGGGGTTTCATTTGCTTGTTAGTGGTGGAGGTTTCTTTGTTCCTTTGGGGGGGGCGTTCAAGCAGTGATGGCCTCCCACATCCCTTGAAGCAGCTGTAGCCTCCCACAGGTCTGGGAGCCTTGCACACCACAGATACCCTGTAAACGCTTGTACTACATTGCACCGTGAAGGCTGGCTCTTGAGTAACAGCCCCCAACCGTACTACTGTCCGTACCATTCTGTGCCATCCTGAACTCTGTGAGCTGTAGAGAGAGAGCCCGGCAAGAGAAGGTGCCTCTCCTAGCAGCCGTGCTGCCCCAGCATCTGTTAATGCTGCCTGTGCCCCAGCAGTTTGGTAAACAATCTCTGCCTACAGAGCACAGAAGCAGCACTTCTAGTCCAACCTCAGACTCTGAGGTGACCCTGGCCCTTCTTCTCCTGAGCTCTTGCTTTAAGGATGGACACTCCAAGGGGTCTTGCCTGACACCCTCATTGAAAACAGCTCCCTTTTCCTCTTCTTACCTTGCTCTTTGACTAAACATTCTCCTCCTAATCCTCCTATTCCTATATTTAATCCTCCTCCTCCCTTCCAAAGGCTCATCCCAGTTTCGCATTCTGGTATAGGACCAGGGCCATTTCTGCAACTAGATGCAGGCCTGCAGCAGGACCTGGTGTGCAGAAGGGTCCTGGTGGTCCTCATGAGCTACAGGGGCTTTTCCTCTGGAAACTAAGAAGTTGCTGGAGACTTCAATCCCATCTTGCAGGTGCCTGAGGAACATGATGGGTGGACCAGGGAAAATCAGGAGGGTTGGGGTGACCCTTAGTATATGGGAGGACAGAAGCAGGGAAGAAGCTTACACACAGTAGAAAAGCACTTAAAGAAAATTTACAGCACAAAACAATGTTGTGTCCAGTTTGGGCCGGGGATATCTCTGTGGCACAAGTGCCTGCCTGGAAGTACAAGGTTGTGAGTTTGAACCTCAGTTCCACCAAAAAAAAAAAAAAAAAAAAAATTGTTGTGTCCAGTTTATTTAGAAATGTAAACCTATGCCATGAATGTATAAAGACAAGCATAAGATAGATTATGAATGCTAGATTTTTGAGGAAGAAACTGTGGAGTATGGATCTCATTTCTGCAATGACAATCTTTTAAGACCTAGAGTGAACTAAGCAAATATATTTAAGATTTATTCGATGGTTCCTTCTCTTACTCATTTGAAGAGCTTGATAATGTAAAGTAAAAACCCAGCTCCTTTTCCTGCTCTCATACCAGCCATCCTGCCCGATCCCTCACCTTCTGTGCACCTAGCAGGTGTGGCACTGTCCCCTGCTACCTTTGTCACTGGGCTTCAAGAGATGGCATCTGCTTATTATCTTGGGCCTATGTGCCACAGACAGAAGCAATTACTCCTTCCTGAAAGAGGAGAATGGCCCCAGAATATTCAGAACGGGAGAGCCAGAGGACAGACCCTAGGTACACACAGATACATTCTTCTGCAGATTGTCTCTGAGGCCCAAGGGGTGACAAACAAAGAGGCATAGAAAAGGACAGGCTCCTTGCCCCTGAGCCAGGCCTGGGCCCAGAGAGACCCTGTCAGAGTTTGAGTCAACCTTCATCTGCTCAGCCCTGTTGTCCATTTCCCACAGAACCTCATGCTAAGCAAGGCAACTTCCAGGCCAGCCAGGGCTGGGATATAAACTCAAGGGCACAGCATAGGACTCTGCTCAGTGTTTTCCTCCTCAGTGCAGCCCAAGTTGGGCAGGATGAGGGAAGAAAACTCATCTGTGGGGTCATCAGCCTACAGGTTGGCTTGAGATAGGTTTGGTTCTTCTAGGTGCATATGCCTAGGAGCAGGATTCCTAGATCATGTGGTAGCTTTATTTTCTATTTTTTGAAGAGTATTGTCTTTCGAAACTAACAATATCATTTACATTCCCAACAGTGCACAAAACTTTCATGTTCTCCACATCTTCATGTGTTGCTATTTTTTCCTTTGTTTCTTTTTTTACAGTGGCCATTCTGATAAGTGTGAAGTAGATTTCATTGTGGTTTTGACTTCTATTTTCATATTGATTAGTGGTGTTGAACATCTATTCACGTGCTTGCTGGCCATTTGTGTAAAGTCTTTGGAGAACTAAGTATTTTTTTAAAAACCGAGTCATTAATTTTTATTATTGAGTTGTAGGGGATTCTTAGATATATTGGATATTAACCCTGTATCGAATATGTGGTTTGTGAATATCTTCTCCTATTGCATGGGCTGTCTTTTTACTCTGTAGATTGTTTCACAAAAGTTTGTCAATTTGATGCAGTCTCATTTGTCTATTTTTGGCTTTTGTTGTCATAGCCAAGAAATCCTTGCCAAATTCAATGTCATGAAGTTTTCCCTTATGTTTTCTTCTACAAGTTTTATATTTTCAGCTCTTCCAGTTAGGCCTTCAATTCATTTAGAGTTAATTTATGTATATGATGTATACAACTTGCTTTTTAAGGCTTAATTTGTGTTTGAGACTCATCTGTGTCAGTACTAGACATGTAGCTCTGGTTGAGCAGACAGTAACCACTGCTGGTTAAAAGAAGAGCTCGGAGCAAGACCGGGGAAGTCCTTCTGAAAGACTGGAGTCAAGAGTGCCAAGAGAGTGCTGGGCTGGGATGTGCAGAGGGTAGCGCCTGTGGGCCAAATAGGAGCAGAGACCTGGGCTGCAGAACTGGCAGGGGCAGGGGCAGGGGCCTGCTCAGGCTGCAGAAAGAGGCTAAGGACAAACAGGAAACAGCTCCGTCGACATAGAAAAGGACTCCGGACACTCTCTGTACCCAGGCCACGACCCTATAGCTTACTTTCGGAGGCTGGAGCTGAGCTTCGGCCTGGAGCATCAGTGCCAGATGGACAGTAACTGAGTTCTGTAGGATTTGGAGCTTTGGTTTTGGGTCATTCTCTGTGCCACAGGCTACAACATCTAAAATGGTATTTAAGGTGCTGTGCTGTTTCCTCCTTTGTAGGACTGTGGTAGCCACAACTGGCCAGGTGTGAGTCCTCAGCAGTTATGACACAGCGCTGAGGACAGGACTGCACAGGGCCCAATGTATTGATCATTACCATAATCACTATAACAGCTTCCTGGTCAGTGCAGAAAGGTGAGGGGTTGCCTGGCACAAAGCATGGGAAAAGAAAACTGGAGCTGCCAGTTGCCCTGTGGAGTGAGGTCTGACTGCCTGCTGGCACTAGAGCACCATGTTTGCCTTCTGGGGTTGAGGCTATGTCTCTGCAGCCTTAGGAGGCTATGGAGTTCGGAGAGGATCATGCTCTGCAGACCAGGCACCCAGTTTCCCATCTCATACTGAAGCTGCTTCCCCAGATGCTGGTCTTGAAAGAGTTTGCCACCATTAGGCTGTTGATATTGATCCAATTGTCCCTTGGGTATCCCCAGGCCACAATGCTGACATACTTTAGGAACACTGATGTAGTTTCTGTTGACTACAGTTCAGTTTTCAAAGTGGACACCCATGCTGCTGCTTGACTGCAAGGCTCTGTGAATCCCTGTGGAACACTGGGAAAGGGGGGCCTCACTGGGTCCCACTGGGCAGAAGATGGTTCCAGCTGGCACTGTTCCTGACTTAGCATGGCATTTTGCCTCACTGAGTATTGGGAACATTCACTCAAATGTGAAAAGATTTGGGGCCAGCCCGAGACCGGGGCTGAGGGTGGCAGCTTCATCCTACTAGCCCCATTTTGGAAACAACATAACACAGAACATGTGGACTCTGCTTTTGAAAGCTGCCACTTGGTTGCAATCTGTGTGTTCTACTACATAGTTTGACGTCTTGTTAGAATAGAAAGATTTCAAAATTAGCATCAACGTTTGAGGAGAAATAAAATCTCTTCCATATGCTGCTGAGCTTGGGTGGCACCTAAAAGGAAGAGCTGAGCTGGCCACCTTCCGTGCACAGCCCCCACTGTGGCCTGTCTGCCTGCGCTTGGGTGCTGCCTCTGTCCTGACCTGATTTCTGCTTCCTGACCCCTCCCCCATCCATGCTACTCTCCTCAGAGTGTCCATCTGTCTTCTCAGCCCTGCTCTGGCCTTCCCTCACCTGTCCGCTGAGGTCATCAGTGACTTGGCAAGAAAGGCTGCACAGTGAGATCAGCAGTGCCTGCCTGGCCTTTGTGGGATGCCCAGACTCCTCTTTCCTTGCTGTGGAATAGAAATAAGAGTTCTGGAAAGTCCTGGGTAAAATCCTGGGTCTGCAGGGCAGGCCTCAGCAGTAGCAGTTAGTGGCCCTCATCCTGGTTCTCAGATGTTCCCGTCTGTCTCTGTCTCAGCAGTCCTGAGGTCCTGAGACTCTGGGAGAGGTTGCTGTTGTGGGTCTCAGAGAGTTGCCATGTGTGCCAGCTTGGACAGGCCTCAGAACCTTAGAGAGCTGCTCCTGGGCTCCGTGGGTTTCTGGGAAGGTGTGTTAGATGAGATTGACATTGAAGCGAGCAGACTTTGGGCAGCGCAGATAACTACGTGATGCAGGCAGCCTCCTCCAGTCAGCCGAGGACTTGAGAAGAAAGGCTGAAGTTTCCCAAGGAAGAAAGGATTCTGTGGCAGATGGCCTCTGGATTTGGGCTAAACTGTCATCCTTTCCCTGGCTGTTGGCTGCCCTGAAGATTTCCAAGCTTCAGCAATGTAAGCCAGTTCCTTCAATTCTCTCTCTCTCTCTCTCTCTCTCTCTCTCTCTCTCTCTCTCCCTCTGTGTGTGTGTGTGTGTGTGTGTGTGTGTATGTGTGCATGTCTTATGAGTTCTGTTTATATCTTTGCTTATATCTGTTTATTAATCTTTGCTTTCTCCTCCATTATGTGGAGATTATGCATTTGGCACAGCACCAGGCCCTTAGGAAACTCATAATAGATTAAAAAAAATGGCCTCCAACAGGCTCCAGTGATGATCACAGCAGTGCCCGGGGGAATCATAGGAAATCCTGCCCTCTGATCTTCCGGCAATTTTGTCTCCAACACCCCTCCTTCCCCACTGAAAAACTCTTCTTTCCTGAAAATCTCAGATAAATGAGACTGGAGCCTTTTCCAGGAGTCCAGTGTTCTGAGATTAAACAAGAGAAAGTCCCTGTGGCCCTGGTGCCTTCTACTCTCCTCACTGTCTGCAGGAAGGAGACCGGCAAGTGGTGGTTTCCATCAGAAACGTCTTCCCGGAGCTTTTCACTGGGGCAGAGCCAGCTTTTCCTTCCTGTTTTAATTGGCACTGATCTGTTTATTATTCTCACAGTTCTCTGGAGAAAAGACCAGCAAGCTGATTTCCTCTTGCACAACCGGGAGCCCTGAGTACTGCCGTACTCTCAGACACTCAGAACTGACTTGGAGTTTCTGGCTCCTTTAGACCCTGATTGGCAGCGCGGTGAGCTGGAGCCTAAAGGGCTACCCTGGTTTCATGAATGTTCTGCAGGATGAGGTAAAACTGTTTTACATAGCTGATTGGAACTGAGGTTTGCAGAGCAACCTAACTGGTTTTCTTCATAGGTCACAGGGGCCACAGATCCAACCAAGGCCAAATCTAGCCCCACCTGCTTTGTAAATAAAGCTTTCCTGGAGCACTCCCACAGTCAACAGACACCTGGACTTCAGCACCTGAGGACCACGCCCCAGTTGCCCTGAACTACCAGGCTGGGCCGGCCATGTTCCCAAAGCTTAAGGTGTGTGTGTGTGGGTGTGTGTGTGTGTGTGTGTGTGCACTACATGTTGAACACAGAGGGCAGCAGGGTGTGAGAGGTGCTGCCAGCCAAGGGATCAATCACTTTGTCTTCTGGGTCCTGGTCCGTTCCAGGCGAGCAGTGGGCAGGCTCACTAGAGTGGAAGAGGAAAGTACCAGGAGCAAAGATGAGCCGAAAGGTGGAGGGCATGCTGTCCAGGACCCCTGTGCCACTACTAGACAGAACAAGGAGGGAGACAGCACGTCCACACCTGGAAGTGCTCAGCCCACTGACCAGCTTCCATGACTGCACTGTGACCCTCTTCAGGTGTCACTAAGGCCAGTCCTTGGCTGCTCCAGCTTCCATGGGCCTCTGCTCCTCCCTAGTGAAACTCTCCACAGGCTGGTGGCCATGTGCTTATTTATTGCTAAACCTCAGCCCCTGGCACTCCGGTGCCCAACAGGTGCTCACAGAGTAGAAGAGTTAATGTCAAGTCACACCTGCTGCCTGAGGTTTAAGGAAGAAAGCTGAGATATGGAAATAAGATTTTCCAGAAGCTATCAGGTAAATGCTGAATTGTCATTGTGAAGTAAGAGTGACCACAACAGCACTTGGTGTCTGTTTCCTGGTAGCTACTTAGGGAAGTTTACTAAACTAGGGATATGGAGAAAAGAAGAGCCCTCTGTGCATAAGCCTGGGAGAGGTGCCAGACACCACATTGGAACCCATAATCTCTTCATGCCTGCATAGTATTCGTGGAAAGAGGCCTCAAAATCCATCAAGAGTTCTGATATCCCATTCTAGGCCCAGGTCTAGTTCAAATGTAATCTGGGAAAAGGCCTAGTGAAATGTTCTCTTCCTATAGAACTTCCCAGTGAGTGGTTTGGTCTCATCCAAAACACAAGCAGAACTATGCAGGGTGTGTACCAAGACTTCTCAAGACATCTCCCAGCAGGGGCCCCGCGGGATGGCTCAGTGGTCTAAAGTGCCTGCTTGGGAAAGCTTGGGCGGCTTCAGGGACTACGGTTCGATCCCCGGCACCACATGCTGTGCCAGCCCTGCCCTTGGGGTGGGCTGAGCCAGCCATAAAAATGAGTGAATAAACAAATAAAGGTTCTGAAACAAGAAAAAAAAAAATAAAATTATTTAAAAAAAAAAAAAAAGGCATCTCCCAGCAGCCGTGAGCCTGGAGTTTGTGGAAATGAACTTCAGCTTACAGACCCTGGGATTCATTTGAAGATGGGCTGGATGAGACACCACTGGAGGCTGGATCGCCCTCAGGCCTCTTTCCTGCCCTAAGCTACATCTCAGAGAGGACTCAGGGGTCTCTGCTGCTGGGCTGTGGGATGTGGCACATCCTCCTGAGGTATGAACGTAGACCTCTGTTGATGCAGCACCACTGGGTCAGAGCTCCAGTTAGAAGATGCTCTTGTGGGCCACAGTCGCCAGTGGTGAGTGAACATCATCAAGGGTCACTGGTACTGCACAGAACTATGTGTATTCCTCAGAATCTAGAGAGTGTCTATGCTACCTGTGAAAAGGTGAAAAAGCTGAGGATCAGATGGAGCAAATAATATAACTCTGTCCATGCGCATATGAGTAGCAAACCAGGATTTGATCCCTAATCTCAGCCCTGAAAACTGGAGCACTCTCCCCCACCACCTTTGGTTAGTGGGTCTGCCTGTGGGATATGCGTGGGCATGGTGTGGGCAGTGGCTCCACAAGCACTTTGCATGGGAGAAGAGGGGTTCTAAACTCAGCTGCAGTAGGACTGGGGAGTAGGTTGTGAGGCCAGCTGAGAGTCGGCAGAACCCTGAATAGGGGCTCATGGGTCTGAAGCCTCGAGGAGGCAGCTGTTCCATCTCTCCCTCCTAGGAATACAGCTTAAGACAACAACACATGTACCACCCAGTATTCATGGACTCCTCACCCTGTGTAAGGCACCAGGCTTGGCCTGGGGAAGTGGCCTGATCTGAAATGGTCCACGGCAAAACTTAATGGAGCCCCCTGAGCTCCAGGTTTTCATGTTGGGCAGGCCCAGCTTGTATTACTGCATCTGACATCGGTCTCCTCACCCTGCTCTGCTGATTCTTCCTGCTCTGTTTTTTCACTGTTATCTTGGAAGCCCCATTCCATGCCCTCTTCTTTTAAATTTATATATTTATTTATTTACTTGATCCAAGGTCTCACTGTGCAGTTCAGACTGGTAGTGACCCCCCTGTCTCAGCCTCCCCAGTGCTGTGATTACAGGTGTGTTCCACCACATCTGGTACCAGGGATCCAACTTGGAACCTTGCACTTGCCAGGCAGGTACTAATGCTGCTGAACTACCTGCCCAGCCCTTCACGCCCACTTCTTTTTCTAACTTCCCCTCTTTCTGGTCATCACGTCAGTGTGACCCACCCATAGCCGTTCAGCATGCCAAGACTTTTCACGGTCCCACTTCCAAAACCAAATGCAGGCTTTTTCTTCCAATCAGGGTCTTTTCCTTTGGTGCCACAGAGGTGGTCCTGCCCCACTGTATACTGTCAGAGCAGTTGGCACCTGTCCCGGTTTTCACTGTGATTGAAAGTTTCTTCGGCAGCCTGTGTTACTGCATCTTCCAAGGGCACAAACTTCCCGGGAGCAGCACCCATCTGTTTGTGAGTGTGTACACTCACCTACAGAGTGAGGTCTATTATTTTTTTTTAAAGAATACAAAATAGAGAGCTTGGGAGATAGCTTAGTAGAATAAGCGCTTGCCTGGCAAGTGCAGGATCCTGAGTTCAATCCCCAGTACCGCAAAAAAAAAAAAAAAAGAAAAAGAAAGTTAGAAATGATACAAAATTTCATTAAATAAAGTAATAGGAATTCTACAATGGTTGCTGTATTGCATAATGTTATCTTCAAATTAGTTATTTAGGTTACTGGATACAAACCTTTAAAAAATGATTTTAAAATATTATGGGACATTAAAAAGAATAAAATGAAATAAAATTGTAAGAATTAACTGCTCCTTTCAATAGAACAGCAGAAATCAGCAGTGCAATTACTACACTGTCCTGCATGCATACACAAATATATCTTTTCCCCTTATTTCTTTTGTCCTTTTCCTCATCCCAGTTTTTCCTTTTCATTGAGCAGATTCTTTCTCTTACACAGTATCTATTGTACCTTTCAGGTTTTATTTATTATTTCAGGCTCTCATAATAGCAAGACAATATGATGCTTGTACATGAGGATCTGATTTATCTCACCAATACAGTCTCTAGTTGTATCCATTGACCTACAAAGCCTTGAATTTATCTGTTTTTTTTTTTTTTTTTTTATAGCTGAGTAAGACTCCACTGTAAAAATACTACATCTTTTTCATTCATTCCTCAGTTGATGGGCATTTGGGTTGTTTCCAAGATTTAGCTATGATAAATTGCCCTGCTATAAACATGGGTGCATATATATTGCTGTGGTATAACGTTTTCAGTTACTTTGAAAAAATACTTAAGAGAGGAAAAGCTGGCTTGAATGGGACCTCCAATCCTAGTCTTTTGAAGAATCTAAGCTCAGTTTTTCAAGATCTCTGAGGTCTGGCTTTGCTCAGGTATTTGCCACCCTCCCCTGTGGCTGCCACCTGCCTGGATAACAACTAGCATGCATGTGCAGTATGAACAACCCACCACCTTCACCCTGCAACATTCCAAAATGCTGGTACTTGGCCTTGCCTGCTGGGTCCAAGGAACCCTCTCTGGGCCTGTCCTTGTTGGGTATGGGGTAGTATGTTACCCCTTTATCACATGGAAGCTCCACATTTTCCAGCCTTTTCTCTTTTGCATGTGCCTCTCACTTTCTAAACTACTCTATGCCATTAATGGGAGAAAAGAAATGGAAAATGTGGAGGGAAAGTGAGCCCTAGAAGCCTGTTTTCTCAGAGGCAAGGGGAGCTGTGTGCTCTAAGCTCCTGGGTCAGAGGTCATCCCAGGGCAGAATTTTTTTCATTTGTTTTCTTTCCATGTTAGGGCACTGCAGGTTCTATTGTCCTCATCTGTTTCTGGAAGCCCCTCTCTTCCACTTTTCTCACAAGGGCTCATTTGGGAAAGAACAGTTTTGAGATCATCTCCAAGATGGTCCAAGTTAATATTTTCTTTTGTTTCAGGATTTGGGGCTTATTTTTTCTGGTGAGCATCCCAGTTCAAACCTGACATTTCAGAATACACATCGGAGGTCTGATCTCAGGTTATGGAGCTCACACATGTTTATCTTGGCTTCACCATCTGACCCATTTCAGACCCCAGGGGGTACAGATAAGAGGGAAAGCAACAGCTGAGTCTTGCACCTGTGTCAAAAGTTTAGTCACTGGCCTTGAAGCTCACAAGTTCAGCAATGCCCCTGTCCTGCGCAGACTCTAGTGTGCAGCTTGCTTTGATAGTGGCTTGCTTCTGCTGTTCAAATGGGACAGTGGTGGCTGCTGGTTATGAGACACTGTGTATCAGAAATGGCCAGACTTTTCCCTTCTCTCAGGAAAGCCAGAAGGGGGCCTGCTTTGGCTGACAACTATAATTGTGCCATCATGACACTCTACACAGGCCCTGGGAGTGTCAGTGCTGACCACAACTGGCAGAATAACAACTTAGGGCCTATATACAAAGTAGAAAGTTCAGGTTGAGCATATCAAAACCATACATAGGAATGACACCAGCTTATCTTTTTTTGTTGCAGTTTCTCAGACTTTCCTGACCTCTGAGCCCTTCGGTGCCACTTCCCTTTGGGTACACCACTTGAGGAGTGCAGGATGGACAATGCTGATTTAAAGGCTTGGCCACTGCTGGTGAGTTTAAGGAACAGCCCAGCAGGCAGAGGGGCTCTCTCTGGCCCTACTCTCTCTAGTATAGGACTTCATTTCTTGGGCAGTTTTTCTGGAGTTACTGAATGTCTTAGGTGTGTGGTTCAGAGTGCTGACAACACTCTACTGAATCTTGTTTTTTTCACCGCAGAACCTTACAGGAGAACTCTGGAGGGGGTCACTGCTTCTTGCTCTCCAAAGAGCCTTCCCTTCTGCTCTTGAAGCAATGACAGCCAAATATTACTTTCATTTAAATGATTTGGAATGCTGTGATCTACATAGGGCTCAGGTAGACATTCACGCCCTTTGGCAAACTACATGCTGGAGACTAATGGAAGGGCCCAGACACAGAGCAGGTGGCTTCCAGGGCTGTTGTACCCAGTGGCCTCCCAAGAAGGCTAGGCTTGGCCTCAGCTTACCGTCTGTAAAGTGGGGAGACAGCAGACACAGAGGCTTCACAGAGGTGTAAGGACTCACTGAGAGATAAACAGACTTTGTGAACTATGAAGCTACACAAATAAAAGTAGCAATTCCTTTTGACAATGGACATTTAGGGTACAGACTGGGAAGCAGATGATATTTAGGGGAATATTTTATTTTTAATCAAATTTTTTTGAGTCAAGGTCTTTTCTTTAGTTTAATAAAATTTTTATTGGTGTGTATTAGTAGTATAAAGTAATGAGATTCATGGTTGGTACATGCACGTAATCTTTTAATTATTCTTATCTCCATTACCTCCTTTTTCTTCCCACTCCAAGCCCCTATCTCCTTCTCTGTCACTAAAAGATGACATTTAGTTTCCTGTCTTCACTTTTATCACTGCATTTACTTTCAGATTTTTCACATAGGAAAAAGTATGTAATATTTAGCTTTCTGAGATTATTTTTTTCAACATGATTATCTTCCATCTATTTTTTTGCAAATGGCATGATTTTGATTGTCTAAAAAAGTATTTTTATTTTTTATTTTTATTACTTTTAATAAGAAATAACATTGAAACAGTTTCAAAACACGTTAATAGGACGGCCACGATGATTGATACAATGCAAATTGTTGTCTTCATAGTTGTTGTTCATAGTACAAGATGCAGACATGATAACTCTTCTAACCACTATTGGTGCAGATATTTCTTCTCACTGAACTAAGACAAGGTAGTGTATACATAGAGCAATATTCCATAATAGTAATGGGTTATCGGCAGAACTGGCAATATCAGAAGTTGTTGACTTGAGCCTTTTCACAGCTCAGCATACTAATCTAGCTTTACTTTTTATGACTCATGGTTAAACTTTTCTGCTGGGTGGTTAAGTCCAAGTTAAAGCAAGACCTATATAACAAAACATGTAATTTTCATATCTGACAAGGTCAGTCAAATCCCCTCAGGATTTACCTTGAAACCATGTACAGTGTTTTGTAGAACTTTTGTTAGTGTCAGCCATCTGATGAGTCATAGCACTTGCTTGACCATTTTGCTCTTTGTGAAGGGTCTTTCTTTATAGTCCAGGATGGCCTTAAACTCATAGCAGTCCTGCTGTATGCTGGGATTACAGATAAGTATGCCACTATGCTCAGCTTTAGGATAGCATTTTAAAGCTCTCTGGGTAGCTGTGCATGGTAGTGCATGCTTATGATCTCAGCACTGGGGAGGCTGATTTAGGAAGATTGCTACAAGTTCGAGGCCAGCCTGGACTACATAGAGAGACCCCATTTCAACTCCTGAACTCAATAAATAAAGTTCTTTACACATTTCGCAGCTCTTACAATTGGTGCACCAATGGCTAACATCTATTTATTATTATCAGCTTCCTAGTTTCCTCTGAAGTTACTTCCTGATGTCACCAAACTATTTTAGTTAGTTTTCCTCTGCTGGAAGGACTGGGGATGTCATGATGTGTGTGCTCACTATAAATGGAGGCAGACATGAAGAAGGGGTGGGTGATTTCATTCAGATGTTAACAGTTTCAAGTTGGCAACATCAGAGATCAGGCCAGTGTGGATCCCTCTTCTTGAAGAGGGGAAAAAAAAAACAGTATAAAGGTAAAAAGTGGGTGTGAACTAATGTTAAAAAAAAGTGCTCTCAGCCCACTTGTGTCTCCATGAACTCATTCAGAGCCTGGGCAAGATGTGAGCAAGAGAAGCTCAGGTTGAGCAAACCCTGGGGAGCCACCCAGGTCCTCCTGAAGATCTGTGATGAGCTTCTGGAGAGGGAAGCCTTGTTTATAAAAAGGGTACTTATGAGATCCCAGTAAATCACTCATCAACACTTTAAGAGAGTAGTTTTATTGTAAAAGTATGTTTTCTGGATGGAGTGCATAGAGATGAAAGACAGGAGATAACCTTCTGGGAAGAATCTTGTTAGATACTGGGAAGGCACTACTTCACTCTGCAAAGAGGAAGAAAAGAAAGGCTGTCTTGTTGGATTGAAAGGGGCCTGAGCTGGAGAAGTCACCCTCAGCAGGGTGGCTGTGCCACCGGCCCACTCTCTTGTCCACCTCCTGATGTCTCTCAACTCCCTGGATCCAGTGCTGCCTCCTTTCTGTCAGTGTATCTGCCTACACAGCTGTACATTTTCTTCATCCTGCTTAATGCAAACAGCAGAGGGGAGCCTGAAGTTCATGTGGAAAAGTCTGCGATGCTTTCATCTTGGTGCACGAGGGCAGAAAGCATCTTGCATAAGGATCTGAGAGAGCGCAGAGGGATTCCCAAGAACCCAGCTGAGAAAAGTTCATAAGAGAATCATCATCACATGGACAGTGGGATAAGCAGGAAAACACTGATGTTTTAAAAGCCTTTCAGTGTGTTTCACCTAAGATAAAATGGGGAAGACAGCTTTTGTGAGATATAGGCAATGAGAATGAGGAGTAGAAATATCAAAAGGACCTTAACAAAATGACACAGTTCAGAGGATGGTCCCAAATGCTTAAATGATCCTTGATGCCAACCTAGATTAAGATCCAGCACTCCTGTCTCACAAGCCTTTGTACCACTGTCTTTCTTGCAGGTCATACACTGGCAGGTTTTCTCGGCCTTTGCCTCCTGCACTCCTTTCAGGTGGGTGTGAGGTCTGGGAGGTCAGAGAAATTAAAGGTCAGTTTGTTTAGGCTGCTATAGACAGACAAAGTGGCTCAGAACCAACAGATACTTATTTCTCTGGGCTTGGGAGGCTACAAGCCCAGGGCAGAGGAGCAGCAGGCCAGGTGTCTGCTGAAGGCCTCTTCCCACTCTGATGTTGCCATCATGCTGTGGCGTCTTTCAGCAGAATGGAAGAGGGAACACTTTAGGGCATCATTTATATCACATTCCCATTGTTAATTGATAAATTCTCTTCTAACTCTAGAGAAGTACATAAGAAAACTAAGAAATCTTATTGGTAAATATCACTTTTTATGTTATGCTCTAGATATTTCTTTAAAATAGATATTTAAGTGATAGGTCTTCATTTGGCCTCCAATCTGCTTCTTGATTTAGAGCAGCGGTCCTCAATCTGTGGGTCAAGACCCCAGCAGGGGTTGAACGACCAAAACACAGGGGCTGCCTAAAGCTATCGGAAAATACATATTTAAACCCATGCTATGACATGGTGAAATGTTATTTATTGGAATTAGTAATAAATATTTCTCAACGTATAATTAAATATTGTTTTTATGATTAATCACTATGTTTAAATTATGTTTGATTTGTAGCAATGAGAATACATAATGCATATCAGGTATTTACATTCTGAATCATAACTGTAGCAAAATTACAGTTTTGAAGTAGCCACCAAAATTATTTTTTGGTTTGGGGTCACTGCAACATGAAGAAACTGTATTGCAGGGTCATGGCATTAGAAAGGTTGAGAACCACTGAAGAGGATATTTTTCTGTATTAATGTTTAGGTTTGGATTTTGGTTATATAGCTTTTACTGTTTTTAATGTGAAAATATATACTCTTTTATTTTATTTTTATTTTTATTTTTTTTATAACATTTGTTTGTTTATTCACTCATTTTTATGGCCGGCTCAGCCCACCCCGAGGGCAGGGCTGGCGCAGCATGTGGTGCCAGGGATCGAACCGCAGTCCCTGGAGCTGCCCAAGCTTTCCCAGCGCTTTAGACCACTGAGCCATCCCACCGGGCCCTATACTCTTTTATTTATCATTCTTCTGCTTTCAACACTGCTATGGTCTGAAATTTCACACTTCTTGTTATTTGTTAAATCCTAAAATCCTATGAGTAGGTTTCCAACAACTGTTCTTTTTTCTTTTCTACTTTTAATAAGAAATAACAATGTGACATTTTCAAAATAAGTTAGTAGTACATTCCCAGTTATTGACAGAATGCATATTGTTGTCCTCAAAGTAGTAGTTATACAGAGCACAGGATGTAAACATGATAATTTTTTTTTTTTTTTTTTTCTTTTTGAGGCAGGGTCTCGCTATGCAGTTCAGGCTGGCCTTGAGCTCACTTTTGTAGCCCAGGCTGGTCTCGAACTTGCACTGATCCTCCTGCCTCAGCCTCCCTAGTGCTGGGATTACAGGCGTGTGCCACCACACCCGACAACATGATAATTTTTCTAATCATTGTTGGTACAACAAATTTCTTCTCATTTAACTAAGAGAAAATAGTTTTATACATAGTCCAGTATTTCATAATTGCAACAGATTACTGGCAGAACTGGCAAGGTCAGAAGCTACTGATTTAAGCCTTTTACAGCTTAGCATACTAATCTAGCTTTATGTTTTTATGCCTCGTAGTTAAACTTTGCTGCTGGGTGGTTAAGGGCAAGTTAAAGTAAGACTTATATAAACAAAACATGAAACTTTTTTATCTCCCAAGATCAGTCAAATTTCCTCAAGATATACTTTGAAACCACGGACAGTGCTTTGTAGAACTGTTGTCAGTGTCAGCTGTCTGGGTGAGCCATGGCCATTGTTTGACCTGCTCGCTCTCTGTGAAAGCCTGAGAGAAAGTTTTCTCTCTAGAAGACTTTCCTTAGGCACGCTATACATCGTTAATCCCTTTCCTCTGTGGTCCCATAATCTCCTTGAACAAAAATTTGGGAAACCACTGAGTTATAAGATGTTGTATCACAGGTTCTCTTATGTCCTGAGTCCTCACTGACCTTGAAGAGCTAGGGTCAAAATATTGGCAATCCTTGTATCACTTCTTTTTCTCTATTTCTTTTGTCTGTAAACTTATATTCTTAACCCTCCAGAAGAGAATCTTCATGATACTATTACTCTATAACAGGTACTTGAGCTTAACATCACTCTCTTTCTGAATATCAAATATCTTACACTTAATTTAGAATTGGTATTTTCCATCAATCATTGATATTCTAATAAATCCCTATATAATGTGATAAAAGCAGTTACACATTTTTACACAGACACTTAGAAATCTAAGTATATACAAAATTGTAGCTGGTCAATCCTATGTCATTTTTCCTAGTCTCTTACTCTCATTTAATACCCTTTTTGTTCTCTTGTAAACCAACCATTTACTTGAGCGAGAGTGTAGCAGTAAGTGAAATTACATTAGAAGCAGCACAAGTCTAAAAGACAAGAATGACAGGCATTCCAAACATAACTTTAGTGTTACAAATAGCTATCCTCAATATGAAAAATATTTTGGTGGTTCTTAGGACCATTATCTAATTCATTCTATATATATATATATATATATATATATATATAAATGTATGGTTCCCTATCTTTTCTGCTTGAAGTCACTTCATTGTTTAATGCTTAATTCTTTGGTTTCCATTCAGCTGTGTTATGCCTTTCCATTTTTATTTCTTCTTTTGAGTTCTTACACTAGGGAGACTACACCATATTTACACATGTAGGTCTGGTTTACTTCACTTATGAGTATATGGTCAAGATACATCCACTTATATATGAAGTCTTCTAGTTTCTCATTCTTTACAGCTGAGTAGTATTCCATTGTATAAAAATACCACATGTTTTTCAACCATTCTTCAGATGATGGGCATTTTGGTCGTTTCCAAGATTTGGCTATCACAAATTGTGCTGCTATGAACATAGATGCACAGATATTACTGTGATATAATGTTTTCAGTTCTTCTGGAAAAATTCCCAGTAGGGGTTACCTGGATTGAATGGAATTTCCAGTTCTAGTTTTTTAAGGAGTTTCCACATTGTTTTCCATAATGGTTGCACCAGTCTGCATTCCCATCAGCAGTGGAGAAGTGTTCCTTTTTCCCCACAGCCTTTCCAACATTTGTTGTTGGCTGATTTCTTTATGATAGCCATTCTTTCTGAGGTGAGATGGTATCTAAGTGTTGTTTTAATTTGCATTTCATGAATGGCTAGTGATGTGGAGCATTTCTTCATGTATTTACAGGTTGTTGAATTTTTTTTTCTCTGAGAAGTGTGTGTTCATCTCAGATGCCCATTTCTGGATTGGGTCTTTGAATTTTGGGATCCTAATGTTTTTTAGTTCTTTATAAGTTCTAGATAGAAGACCTTTGTCTGAATACTTATTAGTTAATTTTTTTTAATTAGTGGGTTGTCCTTTCACTCTGTTGCTAATTTCTTTTGCTGTGCAAAAACTTCTCAGCTGGAGGAGGTCCCAGATGTTGATTCTTTCGAGTGTTAAACATGCATTTTGGTTTTTGTCCATGAACTCTTTGCCTACCCCGATGTCTTCAAGATTTCCTCTGACTCTCTTCCAGGAGATTTAGTGTTTTTGTTTTAATATTTATATCTTTAATCCATTTTGACTTTAGTTTAGTGCATGGTGATAAACCTGGGTCAAGTTTTAGTTATTGGCATACAGAGAGCCAGTTTTTCCAGTACCATTTGTTAAAGAGGCTATCTTTCTACGAGTAAACATGGTTGACCTCTTTGTTGAAAATAAGGTGGCTGAGTGTGTTTGTATTTACTTCTGCATCTTCTAACCTATTCCTCAGGTATATTTTTTTTTGCCAATACCATGCTGATTTTATCACAGTAGCTCTGTAGTATAACTTTAGGTCAGGAAATGTAATGCCTCCTGCCTTATCTTTGTTGCCCAGCACTGTCTTTGCAATTCTAGGTCTTTTCTGGTTCTAAGTAAATTTCAGGAATGATTTCTCCAGGTTGGTGAGGCATATTGATGGTATTTTGATAGTTATTGCATTAAATGTGTATAGCAATTTAGGGAGTATGGCCATCTTCACAATGTTGGTTCTTACTGTCCAGGAGCAGGGAATATCTTTCCATTTTCTGAAATCCTCTAGAATCTCTTTTTTCAGAGTACTGTAGTTTTCATTGAATAGGTCTTTTACTTCTTTAGTTAATTCCTAAGTATTTCATTTTTTCAGTGCTATTGCAAAAGGTATTGTTTCTCTAATTTATCTCTCAGTGTGTTTGTTATCAGTGTAGAGGAATACTATTGACTTTTGTGTGTTGACTTTGTATCCTGCTATGTTACTGAATTTGTGTATTAATTCTAGTAGCTTCTTGGTGAAGTTTTTTGGGTCTTCCAGGTAGATTATCATGTCACCTGCAAATAATGATAGCTTAACTTCTTCTTTACCTATTCTTACTTCTCTTATTTCTAGCTCTTGTCTAATGGCTATAGCTTATAATTCCAGAACTATATTGAATAGGAGTGGTGATAGAGTACATCCTTGGCTTGTACCAGATCTCAGAGTAAAAGACTTTAACCTTTCCCCATTTATAATTATGTTAGCTGTTGGATTGTCATAGATGGCTTTTATCAGATTGAAGTAGAGGCCCTCTATTCCAATTTTCTGTAGGATTTTGAACATGAATGAGTGTTGGACTTTGTCAAAAGCCTTTTCTGCATCAATTGAGACGATCATGTGATTTTTGGTTTTGGCTCTATTGATATAGTGTAGTATATTTATAGATTTGCATATATTAAGCCATCCTTTCATCCTTGGGATGAATCCTACCTGGCTCAGTGGTCTAAAGCACCTGCTTGGGAAAGCTTGCGTGGCTTCAGGGACCGCGGTTCGATCCCCGGCACCACATGCTGCACCAGCCCTGCCCTCGGGGCGGGCTGAGCCGACCATAAAAGTGAGTATAATCTTCTTGATGATTTGTTGTATTCTAGTGGCGAGGATTTTATTGAGAATTTTTGCATCTATGTTCATGAGAACATCTAGCCTGTAGTTCTCTTCTTTAGTTGCATCTCTCTCAGGTTTTGGTATCAGTGCAACACTTGCCTCTAGGAATGGTTTTGGAAGGATTATTCCCTTTTTGATTTCATTGAAGAGTTTGAGGAGTATTGGGCTTAGTCTCTTGTAAATTTCTTGTAGAATTCAGTGGTGAATCCATCAGGTCCTGGACTTTTCTTTGTCGGTAGACTTTTTATTACATTTTGTATTTCATTGACTGTTATTGGGTTATTTTTATTTTATTTTATTTTATTTTTCTTGTTTCAGAACCTTTGTTTGTTTATTCACTCATTTTTATGGCCGGCTCAGCCCACCCCAAGGGCAGGGCTGGCGCAGCAAGTGGTGCCGGGGATCGAACCGCGGTCCCTGAAGCCGCCCAAGCTTTCCCAAGCAGGTGCTTTAGACCACTGAGCCATCCCACCGGGCCCTGTTATTGGGTTATTGAGAGTTTGTATATCTTCTTGATTCAGTTTTGGTCGTTTGTGCCTTTCTAGGAATCTGTCCATTTCATGTGTGTCTTCAATTCTGTGAGAGTAAAGATTCTCAAAGTAGCTATTAATGATCATTTGAATCTCTGTTGGGTCTGTAGTAATTTCAACCTTTTTATTCCTTATTGCTCAAATTTGAGTCTTTTCTTTCCTCTTTTTGATGAGGTTAGCTAGGGGCTTATCAATTTTATTTAGTCTTTCAAAGAACTAGTTTTTTGATTTATTAATTCTTTGTCTTGATTGAGTTAATTTTTGCTCTAATCTTTATAATTTCCTCCCATCTTTGGGCTTTGGGTTTCATTTGCTCTTCCATTTCTAGTCAGTTTTGGTGCTGCATGAGAGTATTTATTTGTTCCCATTCTGTTTTCTTAATGTGTGAGTTCATCGCTATAAATTTCCCTCTAAGAACTATTTTCATTGCATTCCATAAATTCTGGTAGGTTGTGTTTGAATTTTCATTAAATTGTAAATATTGTTTAATTTCTTGTTTAATTTCATATGTAACCCACTGGTTGCTGAGAAGGCTGTTATTTAATTTCCATATATTTCTGGGGTTCTTGTGATTTCTTTTGTCATTTATTTCCAGTTTGATTGCACTATGATCAGATGATATGCATGGAATAATTTCTGTTTTCTTGCATATCCTTAAGCATGACCTATGAACTAGTATGTGGTCTATTTTGAAAACTGTCCCATGTGCAGCTGAAAAAAAATGTGTATTCAGAAGTGATTGGGTGGAACACTCTGTGTATGTCCACTAAGTCCAGTTGTTTCAAGATCTGGTTCAGTTCTGCCACTTCTTTGCTAATGTTTTGTCTGCTTATCCTATCTTTTTGGGATAAAGGAGTGTTAAGGTCTCCTATTAAGATTGTGGTATTGGATATTAGATTTTTCATTTCCATCAAGATTTGTCTTATACAGCTTGGTGCTCCCATGTTGGGTACATACATATTTATGAGAGTTACCTCTTCATCTTGAATTTGTCCCCTAACCAATATGGTGTGACCTTCTTTCTTTCATTTGATCAATCTCAGTGCGAAGTTTAGACTGTCTGCAAATAGGATTGCTACCCTTGTCTTTTTTGAGGTGCTGGGACATGTAGTATTGTTTTCCATCCTTTTACTTTTAGCGTATGAGTTTCTTTATGAGTCAAGTGTGTTTCTTGTATACAGTATATTGTTGGATTTTGCTTCCTTATCCACTCTGCCAGTCTATTTCTTTTATTTGGAGAATCAAGCCCATTTACATTGATGGTTATGATTGAAACGTATTGACTTATGACCTACATGCCTTTCACTTACTATTGTTTACTCCTTTTTCTCCTGTTTAATTGGTTACCCTATTTCGTGGCTTCTTTCTAGTCTCATTTGTAGAGTTCGGGTCATTTTTGTCCCTCTCTAAAATATTTTTTAGTAGTCTGTGTAGGATTGGTTTTGACATCATGAAATTCTTTAGTTGTTCCTTCTAACCACTGTTCTTTTTTTTTTTTTTCTTTTGTCTTTTTGAGACAGGGTCTTGCTATGCAGTTGAGGCTGACCTTGAGCTCACTTTTGTAGCCCAGGCTGGTCTCAAACTCACACCAATCCTCCTGCCTCAGCCTCCCGAGTGCTGGGATTACAGGCGTGAGCCACCACGCCCGGCTAACCACTGTTCTTGATCCTTCTTTAATTCAGTGAGACTTTCTGATGTGTGTATGTGACCTGCATGAGACACTCATGTTGCCAATTGCGCAAAAGTTATGTACATAATACATTTTTTATTTTATATAAAAATAAAAAAGAAATTAAGAAAAGAAAAAATACAAACAATTGAACAAAGGAGACAAAATTAAGCATGGACTGCTCCTTCCCATAGACTAGCAGAAATCCTCAGTACAGTTGTCCAAGCCATCCTGCTTACATAGATAGATATAGCTCTTTCCCTCACTCCCTCTCCTGTCCTTCTCCTCAACTCAGTAATTTCTTCCTTTGGAATAAATAGGTTTATTCCTTTTTCATAGAATCTATTGCATCCTTTAGATTTTATTTTCTTTTTAAGGTTTTCACACGAAGGAGACAATATGATGTATGCACATTCAGATCTGATTTGTTTCACCTAACAGAATGGTCTCTAGTGGCATGCATTTACCTATAAAACCCTCAAATTTATTCTCTCTTATAATTGGTTAATACTACAGTGTGTAAAAATACCATGTCTGCTTCATCCATTCCTCAGTTGATGGGCATTTGTGTTGTTTCCAAGATTTGGCTATGACAACCTGTGCTGCTATAAACACGGGTGCATACATATCACTGTGATATGATGTTTTCAGTTTTTTTGGTTTTTTTTTTTTTTTAAATACCCAGCAGAGGAACAGCCGGGTCAGATGAGAACTCCAATCCTAGCTTCTAAAGGATTTCCGTAGTGGTTGAACCAGTCTTCACTCCACCAAGAGTGTGGAAGTGTTCCATTTTCCCCACAACCCCTCCAGCACTTGCTATTGCTGACTTCTTAATGTTAGCCATTCTTTCTGGGGTAGACTTGAATTTGTGATTCTCCTGCCTCAGTCTCCAGAGTACTGGAAGTATGAATGTGTTCTACCACACCAAACCAGAGCACATTTTAAAAGGCCATGATCCTAGTAACATCTCATACTGTAAAGAAGGTACAAGTTTTTATGGTAAGAAAATAGATGTATGAATAGAATATATGTTTGGTGAGTTTCACCAAAACTTGAACAATTATCTGAAGCTTCTGAAACCATCCTTTTTCTGGTCTTCTTGATCTTGGAATGAAATTGACTTTCATATGTTTGAGGACATCACCAGTAACTTCAAATCTGGTCAGCTGCTGACCAAAAGCAAGGTGACAACTATAAACTGTCCTTCTATAAACTATAAACTTGTCAAGCTCTCATTTGTCATTTGTTGGTAAGAGGATCCCCCAAGGGTCTGCAGGGCTCCCTGCAGCCTACAAAGGCCTCATCTTTCTCAGCCTCTTTTTGAACTTTCTTTTTCTTTTTCCTTTTTGGTCATGGGGATTCACACTGAGCTATAATCTCAGCCCTTTTTGGATTTTTATTTTGAGATATGTGCTCCCTAAGTTGCTAAGCTCTCTATGATGGACTCATACTTAAATCCTTTGGTCTCAGCCTCCCAAGGAGCTGACCTTATAAATATGTGCCATGGTACCTGGCTTCTCAGTCTCCCTTGAACAAGGCATGGCCAGCAGAGGAAGCTTGGGCAAAGGGAATGCAGAGACAATCTCTGGGTTACTTCCTTGGAAGGATAGGGCTGGCCTTCTACCCCTGCTTCATGTAAGTGGGGCTGGGTCCTGTGGCTGTCTGCCAGGTGCTATTACTCCCTAGGTAACCCACTTTAGGGCCCTTTGATAAGCAGCTCAGCTCTGTTATCCCTGTATAAGAGGTCAGGCTGTATGCATGATGACCTCAAGAACAGTAGCAGCAGGAAGCCCCTCTGCCCCTCACATTTACTTCCTGACCCCCTGCTGCCTGTCCTATCCAAGTTCTGTCAGAAATGGGGGTCCTGTCCTAGTTGTCAAAACACCATAGAAACATCACAAGAATTGCTGAGCAGTGCTCAGGTCCAGAATATAACATCAGTGAGGGGTTGAGCCCTTGGGAAGTCAGCCACTGCTGCCGAGGCCCCAAAGGCTGTGGGTAATGGAAATTTAGCTGGACACTGGTCTTGCTGATAAGGGTAATCACTGTGAGGGAACAGAGAGCAGACAGTCTGTCAGGCCCACGGCTCCACATCTGGTTCAAATAATGCTCTATGAGACCACACCATCACCCTCTTCTTCACATAGGCAGAGGTGCTGTGAATTATACATAGCAGAGCCTGCTGTTCTCAATCATCTATTCACTTATTCATCAAGTATTTGTTGAGGACATACTATGTGCTCAGAAGCCCGTTATTAGGGACTCATCAAAGTGGGGAAGACAAAATATAAATGTGAGATGGGAGGTACTAGCAAAGCAGAGGGTGGTGGTAGGAAAATGTGTAGTTCAGGGAAACTCCCCTTCAAGCTAACAGGAGTCGGGATCATTGCCTGAACTAGTCACACAGGGAACTGCATAAGCTGTGCTGTGGCTGTAGGGATCTTGATGAGTTGAGGGATAGAGAGGAAGCCATGTGGTGAGGTCATAGAACAGGCAGGGCAGAGGTTAAAAGTCAGAGATCAGAGGTCAAAGTGGTAGATGGGCCCAGATGGTATGGGGCTGCACAGGCTGTGAGTTTGAGATTAGGCGTTATTTTAACTAGAGTGTGGAGTCATTGGAGGATTTTAAGCAGAAGGACAAGCTTTATTTGCATATTAAAAAGATCACCCAGCTGCTGTGTGAAGAATGCCTTTTAGAAGCACAAAAATAGAAATAGGGAGGCCAGTTAGGAGGCATTGCTATCATCCTGGCAAGAGGTAATAACTGCTATTATCCCCATTTCACGGAGGCCAGAGATGTAATTTATGCAAATGCACACAGCAGGTAGTAATAATGCTTTGCTTTTATTTGTATAGTGATTTCAATTTTAAGAGCATTTTTAAACCTATATCATTTCATTTGAACTTCTGAATAACCTTGTGCTAAGTTATCTGTTTCTTAGGCTGACAGAAGGCTCAATAGAAGATGATGCCTGGCTTAACCCTAGGTCTCCTGACCCCACCTAGAGTCTTTCCACTGCCCTGTCCCCATCTTCCGGGGCTTCCTACATCAGAAGCAGTGGATGGAAAAACCGAACCAGGTAAGAAAGGAACCCAAATCCTATGGACATCTGGCTGCTGAGCTCTGCTGTAGTTACTAGAGAGGGCTGGGGACCAGAGGAGGTAGGATGTTCCTCCACTTCCAGGCAGTTGAAATCTCTCTGGAAAATCTCTCTGAAAAATAATAATTATTTATTATTCCATAAATAATTTAAGAGTGCTCTACAAATTAAAAGCCATATGCAAGCACAAATAACTTTGAGAAGAAGCTGGGCAAGGTGGTACACTCCTATAATCCCAGCACTTGGGAGGCTGAGGCAGGAGGATTGGTGTGAGTTCGAGACCAGCCTCGGCTATAAAACTGAGCCCAAGGCCAGCCTGAACTGCCTGGTGAGACTCTGTCTCAAAAAGAAAAAGAAAAAAAAGGGACCTGGCAGGATGGCTCAGTGATCTAAAGAGCCTGCAGGCGGCTGCAGGGACCCTGGTTCGATCCTGGGCACCGCATGCTTCGCCAGCCCTGCCCTCAGGGTAGGCTGAGCCGGCCATAAAAATAAATAAACAAACAAAAGTTCTGAAACAAGAAAAAAAAAAAGAAACCTTTGAGAAGAGTCTAGATTTTTTAGATTTTTTTCCCCCACTTTGGCAAATGGATCCAAATTCTATTACAAAGGTACATTTTTACATGGACCATAATGGTTCTCTAGGGCAGGTACTAGCCTGCAAACTAGGTCAGCCTTATTATTTGAGCCGTGCCAGATAAGAGAAATCCCTTGTGAAGTGGCCTCAGCCAGCCATCCTACCATATGAACCCCAAAATCTTAGTGTCAGGTGTGATCATCACCGTGTCATCCCTATAGCTTCTGCAGCTTGGGAATCTGGAAAGGGAGAACTGGGCTGGCTGCTCTCCAACCTGGCTGAGAGGACTCAGCTGACCAGAAGTAGAATACTCCAGTTTCCACATGGCTAAATCTTGCGCTGGGGAGAGGCCTAGGGCTGGGCTGAGCAAGGTCTGCTGCCTGGCCTGTTTCAGTATGGCCACTCCACAGCCTGGGGCTCCTCACGGCTGGGTAGCTTCCAGGAAGCCCTACTTCTGTTGGGTAGGTCAGAGTCCAGCACTGAGTGCCCCCACTTGGCCCTAATAACTTCTCTGAAGGCCCACAGTGTTCCCTCCACCCTGGTCAACCAGGTGCAGCATTGATTACAAGGCCACCCATACTACCAGAAGGGCCACCATTCCTTCAAGCCTTTAGCAGAGTCTCGTAAAAGGATTTGTAAAATTGAGAAATGAGATTTGCTGCTTTTTTTTTAAATATAGCTGTACCTGTGGACAGAAAAGATATCTTCTGCTATCAAGTGAACTAGAGCAAGAACTGTGCTGTGTTATAATCAATTAAATATCAGTATTTTAGTCCACTGGCTGGAACTGAGCAGCACGTGGCATTACTGATTGTGTGTGAGAGCCTTAGTGTGCCCAGGCCCTTGGAGCATGGCGCAGGGTGGCTGCTGAGCAGAAGAAAGGAGTCATTGCAGATAAAGTTGCCTGGCCATTTAGCCAGACTTTAAAGGATGCAAGAAAAAGATTTACTTCAGGAGAATTGCTGCTGGTTATAAGCCAATCTCCTTTTTCATTAAAGCAAGTCCAGCAGGCTTATACCGGAAAATACTTAGAATCAATAGCATTGTGTGATTGAGATGAAGATAAAGAGAGGAAGCTCTTGAAGAGAGTGCCTGTGGGTAAAAACACCAGCGAAAATTGTGGTTTTGTTGTGAGTCCCTGGAGACCCCTGTGCTGCTGCTGCCTTGCCAGCTCTGGCAGCAAGCATCTGATGACTGCGGCTGCATAACAAAGGCAAAAGGCTTCTCTGTGGAAAGCATGACGTGTGTGTCCATGTGATAAAAAAAAAAAAATCTGTCAATTTGAACTTTTCCATGACTTCTTAAACTGCTTTATCAAGATATAATTTATGTTAAGCGTCCAACTCAGTGGCTGTTGGGGTATTCACAGAATTATGCAGCCGCCAGCAGCTTGATTGCAAATGGACCCATTGGCATCGCTGTCCCAGCTCTGCACCCGCAGCCCCAGGTAACCCCTCGTGTGACTCTCGCTGCATTTGCCTGTTTCTGGATGTGGTGTGTCGTTGGAGTACAGCATTCTTTGAGTCTGGCTTCCTCTTGGTGTCATGTCAATAAATTTCATCCAGGTAACACTATTTCACTCCTTTTTATTGAGAAGCAATACTCTGCTATAGGCTGTATCACACTTTTATTCATTTATAAGTTCATGGTCATTTGATTTCATTTTTTGTTTGTTGTGAATAACACTGCGATGAACATTCAGGCCCATGTGTCATGTGGGACAATGTTTTTATTTCTCTTTCATAGGTACTCAAGAGTAGAGTGCTGGGCCACATATGATTTCCTGTGTCACATTGTGAAGACTGCCAAAGTAACCACACCACTTTACAACCTCACCAGCAGTACACGGGGGCTCATTTCTCCAAGCCCTTGTCATTGTTTGCTATTGTCTGACTTTTTAAGATGTAGCCATTCCAGTGGGCATGAAGTTGTGCTCCATTAATAATTAGTGATGTCATATACCTATTCCAGTGCTTTTTGGCTGTTCATTTATCCTCTTTGTCTGCTCAAATATTTTGCCCATTTTATTTGAGTTACTTATCTTCTTATGATGGAGTTGTAAATGTTTTTTATATAGTTTGGATACAAGTCCTTTATCATAGCAGAACTTTCTAATACTTCTCATTCTATAGATTGCATTTCCCCTTTTCTGATAGTGTTGTTTGCAACATAAATTTTAAATTTTGACAACGTCCAACTGATCTTCTTCTTATCTTCTTCTCCTCTTCCTCCTTCTCCTCCTCCTCCGCTTTCTTTTGGTGTTCTTTTGATATATGTGATAAACCTCTCCTAGCTCAAGATCACAAAGACTTACTCTTATATCTTTCCCTCCCTGAGTTTTATTATTTTAGCTCTTCCTTTATGTCTGTGACCATTTTGAGATAATTTCATGTATGCTGAGAGGTCCAAAGCTGCTATTTTATTTGTGGATAGCCAGATGTCTTTCATTATTGGTTGAAAACTTGAATCTTTTTCCTATTCAGCTATCTTGGTGCCCTTGTGGAAAGAAAACTGGCCAGCAGTACCACTGCTTAATTGTGGGCACTCCGTTATGTTTCATTATCTTTTGCTTCTGCCAGGACCATGCTGATTTGATTTCCATAGCTATGGAGTATGTTTGAAATTAGGAAGCATGAGATCCTCAACTTTGTTCTTTCAGTGTTGCTTTGGTATCCTACATTCCTTACCTTTCATATGAATTTTAAGATCAGCTTTCAGTTTTTGTAAAAAGTCAGTTGGGATTTTGGCAGAGATGATATTAAATCGATAGACAACTGTCATCTTAACATTATTAAATCTTCTGATCCATAGCTTTGGGTAGTCTTTCTACAAAGTGAGACCTTATTTCAATAGAAGAAGAAGAAGAAGAAGAAGAAGAAGAAGAAGAAGAAGAAGAAGAAGAAGAAGAAGAAGAAGAAGAAGAAGAAGAAGAAGAAGAAGAAGAAGAAAAAGAAGGAGGAGGAGGAGGAGGAGGAGGAAGAGGGGGAGGAGGAGGAAGAGGGGGAAGGAAGGGGGAGGAGGAGGGGGAGGAGAAGGAAAAGAAGAAGATATTCTTTTTGATGTTATTAAAAATAAAATATTTTCTGAGTTTCATTTTTAGCTGACAAATATTTATAATAATTAATAAGGTACAGTATTTAATATGTTTATATACTGTGAATTCATTAAATTAAGTTCATTAACATAATCATTACTTTGCATACATATCACTCTTTTGTGATAACATTTGAAGTTTACTCTCTTAGTACTTTTGAATTATATACTATTATAATCATACTTTCCATGCTGTGCCATTTACTTTTTTTGGCTGGCTCAGCCACCCTAAGGGTAGGGCTGACATAGTATGTGGTGCCAGTAATCAAACTGTGGTCTCCTGTGCTTGCCTAAGCAGGTGCTTTAGACTGCTGAGCTATCTCACCAGTCCCATGCTGTGCCATTGATCTCAACACTTATTCCTTTTGTCTAATTAAAACTTTAGGCTCTTTGGCCAATATCATCCTCAGACCAACCTGCAGTTTCCTAACCACCACTCTGTTTCCTGCTTCTAAGAGTTAGGCTTTTTAAGAGTCCACATATAAGTGAGACAGTGCTGTGTTTGTTGATCTGTGCCTGGCTTTTTACTTCATATAATGTCTTCTGAGGTTATCTATGTTGTTACAATGGAAGAATTTCTTTTTTATGGCTAAAGTGTATTCCATTGTACATATGTCACATCTTCTTGGGTCATCTTCATCCGCTGATAGACACCCAGGTGTCTGGCATTACTTGGCTATGTGGACAGTGCTACAGTGAACATAGGGTACAGACTTGTCCTCGCACACTGATTCCATTTCCTTTGGTGCAGACTTAGATATGGGACTATTGGATTGTATCATAGTTCCAGTGTTTTGAGGGACCTGTTTTTCACTAATGACTCTGCCACATCCAGGAAGAAAGCTCAGGGAACTAAAGCACCTCCTTAGGCAAGGTTAGGCAGGCTTAATAAGCAACAGGGACTGCTGTTCAATCCCCAGAACCACATGCTGCACCAGCCCTCTTCCCAAGGGAGGCTGAGCTTGCTAGAGTCCAGGTGTTGTGGCACAAGCCTGTAATCCCAGCCCTGGGGAGGCTAAAAACAGGAGGGTCACCACAAGTCTGAGCTGCATAGTGAGACCCTATAGCAACCAAATATATTAGGGAAAAAGGAAAGAAAGACTCCTTGGAAGGAGCATGATTCCAGAGCTGGGCAAAGGAGAGGATAAAACAAGCCCAGTATGCAGAACTATGAGATACAACCTAAGGACACATAGCCCAACCTGAAGTGCTTCCACAGGGCAAATCAAAGACGACTGGAGCATCGAGTCAAATAATAATATACACAGATTATAACCCTTTGAACAAAAAAGGGAAACATTAATTTACACTAATATAAATACAGAAGCGAATAAACTGAAAGTTTGATGAAACTTAATGGCTGTGCTAATTTACATTCTTACTAAAGTGTATAAGGGCTTCCTTTTTCTCAACATCCTCCCCAGCACTTGTAATCCTTCATCTTTGGGTTGGGGGAAGCCATGCACTAGTGCACAGCCACTGAATTTCTGCTCTGTTAGCTTACTGGTCAGCTAGTGACTTGCCAGATATTTCCATAAAAGCCTGGACCCAGCAGTTCTTCTTGGCTATGCCAAGGGACCATGAGTTGGCATCTCTTCAGTGTGCAGCTTGCTAGTCTAGTGTCACTTTCTGCTGTACAGAGCCTTGTGGTCAGCCAGTCCAGAGACTGGGACCAACCTGAGCCTGTTCTGGGCCTTTGGGAACCTTCCCACTCCCAGGAATGTGTCAGAGTTCCTCAAAGCCCCTGGAACATCTCCTGGCCTAGATATTCATTTTACACTTTGGGCCAGGTTCTTCGTTGTCCCAACTGCTACTGCAGCCTCCTACAGCGACCATGTTGAGCACTGGGTGTGTGAAGCCTTGGCCAAAGTCCCTGCACCCAGAGATTTCCCCATGGCATGAGCTCTGAGTCAGGCCAAATACCAACAACGTTCCATAAATGGAACTTTTCTGGGAGGCTAAAGGGCAGTTAAATGGTGACAGAGCAGACAGAGAGGCTAAGGAGTTCCAAACCTAGTCTGTTTCCTGTGGGGGATGCAGCTCACCGGTGTCTGTGGCTGCTGGAGACAGGGGGCTGTGGTTATCAGGGCCACTGTGGGGCAAGTTTGCACACTATAAGCCCTGCTGTCTTATCTAGGTTCGGCAGATTTTCCTGAGTAAATATTCCTCACATTGTTGTAAATTTTTGTTTAATTTCCAGCGTTCTGGTTTTAAGGCATTTCCCCATTGTCTTTGTTATTTTATTTTATTTTATTTTATTTGTAAATTATGGCCGGCTCAGCTTGCCCTGGGGGTGAGGCTGGCATAGCATATGGTGCTGGAAATGGAACCATGGTCTCTGCGGTTGCCTGAGCTTTCCTAAGCAGGCGCTTTAGACTGGGAACCATCTTGTTGGTCTGTGTCTTTGTTATTTTATAGGGACAGATTTTGGAGGTATTCACTCTGCCTGTTTTCCATTACTATCAGGGCCACTACTGTCTGACTCAGCCAGGAAAACATAGTAAGGTATTTCCTTTTGTGAAAGGCATTTTGGCAAAACCTCTAACCCAGTAGATCTTTGAAAAAAAATGTTCTGTAGCCAAGCCAGGAATGGAAAGCTCACACCTGTGATCCTATGATCAGGAGGCTGAAGCAAGAAGACCTCAGGATCAAGACCAGCATGAGAATTCATAGAGACCTCACTTCAAAATTAAAGAAAAAGTGCTGGGAGTACCGCTCAAAGTTGAGCATTTACCTAATATGTGCACAATCTGGGTTTAATCCCTAATAAGAGAGAGAGAGAGAGAGAAAGAGAGAGAGAGAGTCTTGTGGCCAACAAATGAAGAATCTATCCCACTCTTGGAGCTTTAATACATTGAGAAGTCCTGCTGCCCAATTAACCCACTGGATTTTGTCCCATATTTGATTTGGTTCTGTACCAATGCTGCTTATGCAATGACAAACGGAGACGCCAAAATGACATCCAAGATTTTGAGGCAGATTTATTTAATGTCAGGTCTGGGCTACCAGGGAATCAATTGCCCCTCAAAATACCAGGCCTCAGAGGCCTATGGAGGGAGGTTTTTATAGGCTGCAAGCAAAAAGTAGAATACTTGGCTGTTTTTGATTGGTTCCTACAGTATGCATCACAGCAACCAGCCATTTCTAGGAGACAGAAGCAACCAGAACTTCAACAGGAACTGTTACCTGCTACATTCCAAGCCTACCAAAGCTTCCTTAAAATCTTGGCCTAGTTTTGGGATCATTTTTTGGAGCTAATGCTTTTGTTGTTGAGTATCAGAGATCATAACCACGTTCTTCAGAGTGTTTTAAACCTTGATTTTTATTTTCCCTACAGAAATCTGATTGCTTACTGGCTGGTTATCTTTTTCCTCAGGTTTGGGGTTGTAAGTCAAGCTAACTTATAGACTTCAACCTCACTGCAGATACTCTGTGGGACCTAAGAAACTTGATCTTTTGTGCTTTTTTTCCCCTTTCACCTTAGAAAGGGCAAACAAACTAAACTCTATAGCAGGGAAGTATGGAGAACCTTGTAGTGCAACATACAAATTTTACTCTCTTCATCTTCCACAGTCAAGAATGGATTCTATAAACCATTCAGGTGCTGGGCAAAGGTGGCAGAACCTGCTGTCACACACATGCATACATGTACATACTTACATGCACACACACACACACACACACACACACACACACACATACACACACACAAACTCCCACTCATGTGCCCAGGCCCAGTACGGTGGAGTTGTGGGCAGTGTCCCCAAGCACTTTGTTCTGACCAGTACAATATCATGCTTCTGTCATAGGGTGCTGGAGACATGGCTTTTTTCTTTGAAGGTCATAGCCTGCATATGCCTGGGCTGCCTTGGGCTTGCGGCTTGGACGTCCATACCACTGGGGAAAGAGCCCTGTGCCCCAGCCTGGAATGAGAACTCAGGAGACTGGTTCTAGTTTTGCCTTTGTTTCTATTCTGGGAAAGTCATCTCGCCTTCCCAGGTCTTCTTAGTCACCATGGGGACATTGAGCCACGTGGTTCCCACAGCCCTTGGCAGTTCTGGAGTCCTAGAGCTTTGTGACACCTGATATCCTCTTGTTAGACCTGCACAGAGTGAAATTCCAGAAAATGACCTCTTTCCTGGTCTCTGTCAGGTTGTCAGTTGTGGGCTTCCTGCCACATGTCCCACCGACCTCAACATCTGCCAGTGTGGAGAAGGGTCCAGTAAGGGAGGCTGCACGGAGGTACAGAGGGACTCACAGCTGCACTGCTTTCTCACTGAGGGTAAAGTTCAGGAAGAGTGTGTCCACTCTTCAACAGGGCTGGGGGGCTGCTCCCTCCCTTGCACCACTACCAAAGCCCTTTCACTCTTTGTAGCATTAGTACAGAAAACTAAATTGATCATTTTTATGGTGTTTGTTTGCTTATAGCTGCAAGAATAAAACTTTGTGGGCTGTCTTGTCAAAAGCCCAACATGGGGCCTGGTATTGTTAGTCTCAGCAGCACAAACCATAACAGTACTAACTTATCAGTGTTAAGCCTGACAGTGCTAACCCAACGGTAGTAACTTATCAGTGTTAAGCCTGACAGTGCTAACCCAACAGTAGTAACTCTGACAACACTAAGCAACACCAACCCAATACTAACTTAGTAGTGCCAGTCCTACCAGTACTAACCTGAGAAAGGGGAGTGTGGATGGAGCCACATGGGCCTTGTTGTGGATGTCACCGCAGCAGGAGTCCTGCTCCTGGAGAGTGACGCCTCGTGCATGCCTCATTCAAGGTTGCAACTGCTGGAACAGAGGACGCACCCGATGCAGCAGAAGACAGCCCTTGATGTGGGCAGCAGCACATGCAGGAGGGCCAAGGTCGCCTGCTCATCCTCCCCTGAGCCTACTGAGCATCCCCTGTGGGTGCCTGAGATGGTGACGGGCATGGAAGTAGCGGAAGGAGGAGGCAAGGTGGGCACCAGCCCCATAGTTTTACTTTTTCTTTGGCTGCTTTTCTTTTACTTATTTTATAGTGACCATACATTCTTTCTTTTTTAAAAAAATAATTTAAATTTGAATGAGTACATGTTTGTAGCACTTAATGACTACATTCATCGTGGTGAGTTGCTACATCTTGGCAAAGTAAGAGATACAGAGGCAGAGACAGAGAAAGAAGAGAGACTGTGACAGAGACAGAGGAAGAGAGACAGACAGAGATAGAGAGAGAAGAGAGACAGTGAAAGAGACAGAGAGAATCAATAACAATTAACTTTCAAAATGGAGCTGAACAGCCTACAGCCTTCTAGAATGACCTGTCTCCCGCTGGCACTGTCCATGCCCCACTGTGTTTGTGACCAGGGCTTCACCTGGATGACTCTCACATCCCACTGATACTTCATGCACCTACACTATTGGGGCTGAGTGGTTGGGGTGAAATCTGTATGTTCCACAATATTTACCAGCCAACCAGGAAAAATTTTCGGGAACATCTTGCTACTTCCACTCTGGACACTTCAGGCATTCGTATTCCTGCGGCATCCACGCGCCTCACAGTCAGCTGCAGCCCCTCCTGTGTGCCCTGCTGCTTGGAGTGTTTGTCTTGGCTGCAGCTCAGAAACAACATTGCCTCTACGTGTTTTGCAGGCCTGGCACATTTCTGGTCTTTAGCTTGGTCCCAGTCATAGAAATCCTTCAGCTCTGCCCATGTGAACGTTCCCAGGGACATTCTGCCCTGTATCTATGGGGCGTGGCCGTAAGGATGAGGTCACTCTCGTGTGTCCCATGCAGAACTCCATCCTGGTATCTGTCTCAGACCTTGAGTGCCCTTCTTGGGAATCTCTTAGCCCGCACTAACCTATGCAAGACCGCAGAGAGGTCATGGAGCAGTTAGGAGCAGGCGTAGTGATTAGTGGGAATAAGCAAGGGGCAGATCTCATAGAGATTTTCTTTTAAGAAATATGTTGTTTTTGGACTTGATCTTTGGTGAGTGGTAACATGAGGAGCAGGAGGTGGAAAGGTGGAGCATAAGTGGATTTGCCCACACCTGGCTGCCAATACTAGGAGTGCTGAGCAGCAGGTGGCCCTGTCCTGTAGTATATGTGGGATGAGCTTTGAGAGATTCTTCATGGTCATTAGGGGGTACACAGCATGAGGCATACCCTTCCAGTCAGACCAAATGGTCACAATTCCAGCTTGGCAGAGTTTATTAGGAAGACCACATGTCTGCCAGGAGCCAGCCCTGCCGGGGCTCCAGAAGCTGAGTGTGTGGCACACGCTGAGTGTGCTGCATCAGTATACATGCACATGTGTGCCTCCTGTGTGGGGAGCAAGACTCTGGGGTTATTCCAGAAGAGATGTAACTGAGATGCAGAGACCTGTGCGCTGGACTCGGGACACCACCCACCTTGCAGCTAAGCCCACAGCGGACCGTGCCTCATTTACCAAGGAGCCCTCTCAGGTCAGCAACTGGGTGCAAACAGACTCATCCGACTGCAGCTGTGTGCAAGACACCTGGGGTTTCATCCTGCCGCTGGACTGAAGGATTAGTTCAGCCATGGCCATAGAGGCAGGGCCAGTGGTGATGTTTCGCTCCTTAAACTTTTCTCCAAGCCCCTAGCCCTCTGAGTAAGCAGGTAGAAGCTTACTATGCTGAACACACAGCCAGTTCCTGGGGAGCTGCCAGAAAAAAGCTCAACTCTCCAGCCACTGGTGCAGGCAGAGCCGATGCTTGACTGCCTGCCTGCCAGACTCACAGGCTTTCTCACCTTCACACTCAGACACACTGCACAGGTGGCTCAGAGAGACAGCAGGGTGATGGTGCTCTGCTCCACCCTCCAGGAAGGAATTGATCAGAAAGGTGGACAGAATGACTCACACTTTGTCTCAGCTGCTGCTCTTCCTTCTCTCACTGCCTGCGGTTCTGTGGGCTTCCATGTGAGCTCCTGGGCTGAGCTGAGTACCTGAAGAGGCCTGTTCTGAATGTGCTGGGCCTGGGACACTGAAGGAAGCAGCCACAGACCACAGCAGGAGCAGAGCTGCCTCCCACACGTCCATTGTCTGTGCTGTGGTCCCCTCGAGTGTCCATCTGCTGCTGCACTAGAGCAGCGGCCTCCTCAGAGGGCCTCACTAATCTGCCCCTGCGATTCAGGCCTCTCCCTGCTCTCCACAGACTTGCCTGCCAGCCTATCATGGGCCTTGACCTTGCTGTGCAATCATTTCCTCTTAGTGCTTACAGTAAACCCCAGAGGGGCAGTGCACACCTGCGTGCACTGATGCACAGCGGCCGCCAAGTGTGGAGCGGAGCTTCATGCTCTGGAGTCTCCAGCCTTGCCGTCCCTGGGCAAGTTGTCCCCTCCACCTGTGTAAGGCTTCGGGACTGTGTAACCCACAACTACAGACTCAGCTCTGCTGGAGACCTCGGCCACTTGGACCCTGACTGTCATGAACTGTGTATGGCTTGTGTGTAGAGGTCCCCTCAAAGCCTCATGTGAGCACACATGGGGCTTTGCCGAGGTGGCTGGACCTAGGGTGTGTGGTGCTGGGATCAAGGATGTGATGCAGGGATGGATTCACAGTGTGATGTTAGGATGCTACTTAGGGGCAGGCAGGTTGGGTAAAATATAAGACAGAGAGAGGACTGTTCTTGCTGCTTGCTGCCTCCTGCCTATCTGCTCTCTGATGCCCCTCTACCATGCCACCCTGCCCTGGGAGCCAGTCAACTGGGATCTGAAACCTCTAGTAACTTTGAATTACAAAATACCTTTCTTTAACTTTGAGTGCGGGGTATTTTGTCTGAGCAACAACAAAAGTTAAGTATGACAAACTGTGTCTGTCTCAAAGTCCAAAACCTGGAAATGTCACTATATTCTAGCCTTTAAAGGGGTGATTAAGCCAGGATAAAGTTGAAGCTTGGTCCAGTTTGACTGGGGTCCATGCAAGAAGAGGTAAGGACAGACACACAATCAGGGACCCACGGGAAACAGTCTGTGGGCCGTGGAAAGGAAGTCAGGTTAGTCACTCTGTCCATATTCCATCCCAGACTGCAGCCTCCAGGTGGGAGAGAGCTTGTCTGTGGGCCTGTCACCACTGTGGGTGGACCTGGAGGCCTGTCCTTAGTCGCATCACCCACCTGACACTTGGGGCTCCCTCTACCAACTGTCACAGCCACTGTCAATGTCTCAAGATTCAGCTCATAGGCTGCTGCTTGTGGGAAGTCTCTCCTGACCTTTGGAGATCCTATATTAGTCAGCTTTCTAAGTGCTGAGGTAAAAAATCTCTGACACCCATAGGTTAAAGGAGGAAATGGTCTATTTAGATTGTATTTTTAGAGTTTTCAGTCCATGATCAACTGGCTCTAAGCCAGAAATATGCCAGGAAAGTACGGTGGAGAAGAGATGCTCACCTCATGCAGCCGGGAAGCAGGGAAACTTGGCAAGCTTCAGCAGCAAGAGACCCTCGGAGAGGCTGTCCAGCTGGACCCTTGATGGCACACCTCCTCAGCTCTGAACACCTGTGGAGTAATGCACTGAGGGGTAAAGCGGCCCCGGACCCAGTTACTTCTTCAACAACTTCTTCACATTTCAGGTCCCTTCCTCCCAAGGCTCAGGGACAGGCCCTCTCCTAGCCCCTGGCAGGAGCCAAGGGCAGCCACATTCTTTCCTAGCCCTTCTTTCCACACACCTCCCAAGGGCTGCTGTCCTGCCTCAGGGAGCGGGAGGAGTCTGGTAATACCTGCCCAGTGTCTCTGCTCTGCGGCCCCAAGCCTTTCCTGGCCCAGATCCTCTTGGTGCTTCTGGATCCTAGAAGACAGCCGGCTACTTCAGAGGCCAGCCCACTCACCCTTAGGCCTTGTAGCCATGGGGCAATGCATGGACAGAGGAGTCAGGCCCCTCATCCTTCATCCCCACCCATGCTTGCTGCCCTGTCCCCCCATTTCTACTGCACCTCCAATGCCTGTTTCATAAGAAACACCACTGTGTAGCTAAACCAGATTAATTTGAAACAAAAGGCAAGGAAAGAAGGTAGTAGTGTTGACATGGACTGAAAACATATTGGGTCACTTGTGTCCCTACTGTGGAAACAGTACTGTTTTGCTATTTGGATGGTGTTTTGCATAAGCCAATGTCAAAAGGAGTCACATTTCCAGAACCCACACAGCCAGGGTGAACCCGTGGGCACCTAGAGGTGTGGGCATCTCCCAGCCCTGGTGTGATTTCCCTGAGTTCCTCACCTACAAAGTCTGGGTAGCAGGCTGCTCCTGGGACTTGGCATTCATTGTCCCAGCAGCAGTCTTGCCTGTTGTATTAGGGCACCAGAGCAGGGCTGCTAAAGGGAGGAGGTGGCATGGAACAGCCTGGTGGAAGTGCTGGGGTGGAGGGAGGCTGTTTCCTTGGGGTCCTTGAGTTCAGGGCTTGGAGAAGCAGGCTCAACTCTGTGGGCTGCTGGCAATCCTTGCAGGCTTGTAGGTAAGGCTGTGGGCTGTAGAGCCACGCCTTAAGGGCAACTCTGGCACCGAAGGACAAAGTACAACAATATAAAGCTTTTAGCCAGCTTTATTTATGATTCTAGAGTGGGGCAGGAGCTGAGTAGAGGAGTTTGGTTTTATAGCCAGAAAAGGCCTGAAGAAAGCAGAAAAAAGAATGAAAAGTGCATTGGTCATTTAAAAGCAAATTTCCTTGTAAGGCAGGAACAGACAAAATAGTAGAAAAATAACTGATTGGTCAGCATGGGGTTACTTCAGGTCACCCTTTTTCTGTGAAGATTAAGGCAGAAGGAACTTCCTTATCTTTCCAACTAGAACTGGCCTGTTGGGAAATTTGGCTGTTATCTCTCATTTCTCCTGGTTTCTGGAAAGGTCAGATAACAGCTCAGCCCTGATGATGTGGAGCTTGGTGTGGGGGACTCCACTTTGATTTCAAACTGGCCTGCTATAGCCCTGGGCAACAGCCTAGTTCCAGACCCGGGCACCCTGGAGTACTTACTTGAAGGTATAGCCTGGCTGCAGAGGTCAGCTGCACACTCACTCACATCTCTAGTGTATACTTTGACACCAGATGGGTGTAAGGGGTAAAGGTCAACATGAGAGGTTGGGGTTGGAAGCAGGGTGGAGCAAATACTGGGCATTATGTGGACTATGATTTCCACTGAAGACAATTAGGAGGACTGGATGAGATAGGAGACAAAACAAAAGCCTGTCTGAAGGCAGGGGATAAGGGCCAAGGCAGTGAGGGTGTGCAAATGTGTAGAGGAAAACCTGTGCACAGGTCCCAGCATCCAGCACAGCCAGCTCCAGCTCAGAGGAGAGGCTGTGGAGCTGAGACTCAGCAGGGATGGGGACACAGCAGGGGTTAAGGACGGCAGAGAAGGAAGGCACCTGTCCTGTGCCCCACACGCTGACCCTGGCGCAGCAGCCAACTTCAGACCTGTGAGTCCCAGAGCAGAGGGAAGTGATCCCTCCAGGCCAACGGCAAGGAACGAGTGACTGAAAATCATTTAAAGTTTCAAAAACACTGCACAAAGTAGCAAGTGAAATTCGGCTGCAGTGTAAAAGACAGTGTGTCCACATCAAGATACAAGGTTAGTTTCACATCTGAAAATCAAGTCATCTCAGCAGAAACAGAAGTTATTGAATGAAGTTCAACATTTGTTTTTAATTTTAAAGAAGAAACTCTTAATGAAGAATAGAATCTGGTTACCTGGTTAAAAATACAGTAAGCTAACCAATCATCCACCCAAAGAAAGCAAGAAACAAACCCAATGAACCTAAACCAGGAATGGTGGTGAAAGGCTGTAATCCCAGCCCTTGGGAGACTGAGGCAGGTTTATTCGCATGAGTTTGAGGCCAGCCTAGGCTGCATAATGAGTTCAAGGCTACTCTGAAATTAAAGACTTAGTCTCAAAAACAAAAAAACAAACAAAAAACCCCAGTGAACCAGTGGAGATGATGGTGCATGGCTATAATCCTAGCTCTTAGAAAGCTGAAGCAGGAAGTTCTTCAGCTCAAGTCCAGCCTGGCAAAAATAGTAACACTGTCTCAAACACCCTACCCCAAACAGTGAATGCTATATTAAGTGGAAAAATTAAGTTTTCCCTCCTGAGAGGGAGAATGAGACAACTCTGTTCAGGGTTTGTGCGAGTGTTTTAAGCTATTAAACCAGCCAGTGAAATAAAACAAAAACATATAGAAACGAAATACAAGCTGGATGTCACGTACCCATAATCTCAGAACTCTGGGAGGCTGAGGCAGAGGAATTACTGTTGGGTACGAACCTATGCAATTGCAGACCAGGCATTCTGATGTGAAAAGATTTAATGGGGACAGCAAGCGGGCTGGCTGTCTAGCAGACCAAGACAGAAACCAACAAAGGGGGCACAGGAGACTTTATAAGATCTTTTAGGGAGGGTGATAGTGGCTGGAACAGCTGAGGGAGAGCTAATCTTGGCAGGGCTACCTGGTCTGTGGGGGATCTTTGAGGTTAACAAAGGAGAGTTTCTTTGGTTGCTTGCCCAGGTCAAAGTCAGGTGGACCTGTTTTGTGGTTTTGGGTTTGGCTCTGCATGGAGCCAAGGGTAAGAGAGTTTGCGGGCAGGGTGCTTGGGAAACCAAGAGGGAGAGTATTTGGGGCAGGGTGCCTGGGAAACTTTGAATCCTGACCTATGAATTAAATACTTAAGCTCAGCCTGGCCAGTTTAATGACTTTGAGAGACCCTATCTTAAAATAAAAACTAAAAGAGGGTTAAGGATGTATGATGGCCCTGGATTCAAGACTCAGTACTAAAAAATGAGACATAAGAGTTAGTGTGATATCAATATGCTGTGATAGCTCCCAAATGACATAAATGACATGTAGTATATAGAAAATCCAAATGTCTTTATACATACAGTATTAGAACTACTTAATTTACCAAGGTTTCTGGATACAAGGTCAAATGCAAAAGTCAATTGTATTTCTAAATGGTATTGTTGGCAGGGGTTAGGGTGTTGTGGGTTCTTTCCGGAGAGTCTTTCTAGGCTGTTTTTGTTCTGAACAAAGAATTGGACAAGACTATTGTCACCACACACTCCATAATAATTCTGAAAATATTAACCATGACAATTAGACAAGAGAAAGAAATAAAGACAGGGAAACAGGTTAAATTATCATTATTTGCAGGTGACATTATATTCTCCGTAGAAGATCCCCAAAACTCCACCAAAAGACTCCTAGATATAATAAGCAAATTCAATAGCATAGCTGGATACAAAGTCAGCATTCAAAAATCAACAACTTTCCTGTACACAAACAATAAACTCAGTGAGAGAGAAATTAAGGAAACATCCTTCAAATAGCACCCTCAAAATGAAATATTTAGGAATAAATCCAACAAAGGCAATAAAAAATGTATACATGGAAAATTATAGTACTCTGAAAAAGGAGCTCAAAGAGGATATAAGAAAATGGAAAGATATTCCTTGCTCATGAAAAGAAGAACCAACATTGTAAAAATGGTCATACTCCCAAAATTGCTATAGACTCAATGCAATATTTCTTTCTTTCTTTCTTTCTTTCTTTCTTTCTTTCTTTCTTTCTTTCTTTCTTTCTTTCTTTCTTTCTTTCTTCCTTCCTTCCTTCCTTTCCTTCCTTCCTTCCTTCCTTCCTTCTTTCTCTCTCTCTCTCTCTCTCTTTCTTTCTTTCTTGCCTTTTTGAGACAGGGTCTAGCTATGCAGTTCAGGCTGGCTTTGAGGTCAATTTTGTAGCCCAGGCTGGTCTTGAAAGATCATCCTGCCTCAGCTTCCCAAGGGCTGGGATTACAGGCACGTTCACCATGTCCAGCCTCAATGCAATACTGATCAAAATACCATTAGCATACCTCACAGATTTATAGAAAAACCATCACTTTGGAAACAGAAGAGACTTAGAGTAGCAAAGGCAATCCTGGGCAACAAGGGCAAGGCAAGAGGCATCACAATCCCTAACTTAAAATTATACTGCAAAGCTACTGAAATAAAATCAGCATGATCCTCGTCAAGAAGAAGAAGAAGAAGAAGAAGAAGAAGAAGAAGAAGAAGAAGAAGAAGAAGAAGAAGAAGAAGAAGAAGAAGAAGAAGAAGAAGAAGACCTAAGGTTCAGTGAATACATCAGAAGATACAGACACAACTCCAAGCACATTCAGCTACCTTATCTTTGACAAAGAGGCCAAACATGTTCACTAGAAGAAAAATAGCCTCTTTAATAAATGGCTCTGGAAACATGGGCTATTCACATGCTGAAAACTACAGCTAGACCTATGTTTATCACCATATACTAAAGTCAAAATGGATTAAAAATCTAAATATTGAAAGAACAACACTCAATCTACTGGAAGAGAAAGTCAGTAGAAATCTTAAAAATATAGGGGTAGGCAAAGAGTTCATGAGCAAAAATCAAACTGCACAGGAAGTACATCAAAGGATTAACAACTGGGATGCTACGTTATTAATGATTTGCACATCAAAAGAAATCACCAAAGACAACTCACACAGTGGGAAAAAATTTTAGCCAACTTTCCTCAGAGAACTTCTTTCTAGAACTTGTAAGGAACTGAAAAAAAAAAAAATGAGATTCCCCCAAATTCAAAGACCTAATCCAAAAATGGGCATCTGAGATGCACACAAACTTCTTGGATGAAAAAATACAAATGACAAATAAATATATGAAAAATGCTCAACATCGTTTGTCATTTGAGAAATGTAAATTAAAGCAATACTGAGATTTCATCTCACTTCAGAAAGAATGACTATCCTCAAGAAATCAACCAATGACAAATGCTGTTGGGACTGTGGGGAAAAAGAACCTTTCTTCGTTGTTGCTGGGAGTGTGGACTGATACAATCACCGTGGAAATCAGGGTGGAGATTCCTCAAAACACTAGGATGAGGGGTCCCATTTGACCTAGCTGTTCTTCTGGGAAAATACCCAGAAGAATTAAAAACATCATACCACAGTGATATATGTTCACCCAAAATAGTAGCAAAATTTGTAATAGCTAAGTCTTGGAAACAACCTAAATCCTATCAGCTGATGAGTGGAGCAAAAAGATGAGGTTTTTTAGATAATGGAGTACTACTCAACTATCAAGAAGGATAAACTTAAGGTTTTCATAGGTAAATGAATGTGTTTAGAGACCATATTCATAAGTGAAATATATCAGACTTGCATGTGCTAACATGGTATTGTTTCCCTAGTGTAAGAAACTGAAAGAATAAATAAGATACAAAATGTAAGGTAGATACTGTGAAAGGAAAAGAAACTGCTCAAAAGAACAAACAACTGGGATAGGGGAAAGGAGAAAAGGAAGGGAAAAGATACATATATATATATTTATTTATAACTAATTTATTTTAGTTCACTGAAAAGAATGGTTTGTACTTATATTGTTTGATCAGTTTTTATATCTATATCTTATAATCTGAGCAACTACTTTGAAAATAAAAATATGCATTATAATAACCATTGTTAATCTCTTATTATATTGTTTTGTAATTCTGTATTGTTTTTCTGCTCTTTAAAATAAAAAGAACCCCCAGCAATTTATATTCACTTGCCTGGCTAAACCTTCATTTCCTGCTTCACTATCAACAATAATTAAATGAAATATTTAAAGCAATTCCATTTACATTAAGTAACTAGAAAGAAATCCAACAAAAAATATGCAAACTTCTACATAGAAAACTACAAAATATGCCCGAGAGGACACTGAAAAATATGAAAAATGGGCATAGTCTACTCATGGATCCAAAAGCTCAATATTTAGTTATTTTTCCTTCAAAAAGGGTCTATAAAGGTTTAACTGAAATGCTAATCCATATCCCACCAGGATTTGCTAGAGAACCAACAACCTGGTTCAATTCATATGGAAATGCAAAGGGTAACAACTGCTAAAAAAAAAAAAAAAAAAGAACTGAAGAAGAAAATGGTTGAAGGATGCTTGCTAGTAGGTGTCAGGGCCTGTTAAGCAGTAGTAATCAGGCAACACTGACAGAGCATGGAGGTCCTGAAAAATGCTTTTGAAAAAAAAAAGATAGATCTACTACATATCTAAAGGGTAAAATAATAATGTACTTATTTATTTGCCCACTTGAGCTGGGGTCTCACTGTGTGGCCTGCAATTCCTGGGTTCACGTGGTCCTCCCACTTCAGCCTCCTGCATAGCTGCCACTGCAGAGAAAATGGACTCACCAGGCCTGGCAAAAAAAAAAAAAAAAAAATAATAATAATAATAATAATCTTGGCCTCCTTTATGCATCAAATTAATTTCAGTGAATGCTAGATCAAATGTGAAGATAAAATAACAAGCCTCCCAGAAGCAACGCTGGAGAATGTCTTCATGTCGTTCAGAAGAACTCGGCGCACCAACCATAAAGGAGGAGATCTGCAAATTGGACTTATTAAAATGTATAGCTTGCATTCATCAAAATGCACTATTGGAAGAATGAAGATGCCCACTCCCTGTGACAGAAGGCTCCTGTGAGGAGACACAAAGAGCTGCAGACACCTCCCAGGATAGAGCGGGTCCTTCAGAGGAGACTGTACATATCTAATAAACATATGAAAAGGTGTGAAACTTTATCATCCATCAAGGAAGCTCTAATTAAAGCCATGGTCAGATATCACCTCACCACCAGCAGCATAGTTAACTTAAAAATGATTAACCAGACCGAAGTCAGTAGAGTTGCAGCTTTGGGGACTCACATCTGCTGGGGGTGTCACCATCCATCCACCCTGGATGCTGCTTGTTGGAGACTCACACACAACCCACTGCCCAGCATCCACTCCTGCCCTGCCATCCCTCCTGCTCCCTACCTGAACATCCAGACACAAGAGCTTTCGTTTGTGCTATCCAATCCGAAACACCGCCAATGTCCTTCAGTAGTAGGACAGGCAAGGGGACTGTGCTGTGTTCATGCACAACTGTGAAGTAATTGTCAAAGTGTTGCTCATGCGAGAATGTGAGCGAGTCACATGAACACTAAGTTCAGCCAGAGGCACCACACCAAAACAGCTCCTGTGTAGTATGAGTTTATTTACATCAAGGCAAAGCTGCCCAAGGCTGTAGACGCAGGCTGGCAGATGCTCTGGGCAAGTGCTGGAGGACTCGGACACGCATGGAACAGTCTGCTCACATCTGGGTGGAGCAGCAGGGTGACCTCACCCTGTAGAAAAACACTGGCCTGCACACTTGTGCCCAGGGCATTTTTCACTGTGTCTGTCATATGCCAACAAAAGTTCAGATTTTTAAAAAATGGCATAAATAAAGGTTGGGGTTGGTGGGGGACTCCAGCTTGGGGCACAAGTCGTTGTGTGATGTATTTATCTCTGAAATTTCTCAGTTCCTAGTGCAGCCCAGTTTGCTTCTGGCAGCAGCGCAATTGCCCAATTCCAAGTACATTGTGGCAGATATGTTTTCAGAGTGTGGGACCAGCACAGACTGGTGGTTCTTTTCACCAAATTCTTCCCAAAGGTGTGCACAACTCTCACTGAGGTGTCTGTCCTTATCCCTTGGGGAAGCCCTGCTGTCTGCCTACCTTTTGGTAGGGCTTTTCCTTGATTCCAAAGGCTTGAAGATGGCTGTCTCCAGCTCTCCTGTGTTCACAGAGAGGAAGAAGAAACGTAAGTGCCATGTACATGGCATGATCAAAATATATGGTGAACGCTGACAATTTAAAGATTTACTACAGTAAAAGATAAACTTGCCACTAACCTCCTCACATCTCTCCCTCACTTTGAACACATTTATCCCACTGTTCTTGCTACTTTCTGAAGCAGTTCTGCAAGTCTTCTTTTGTGAGTGTCTTTACGAGGTGTAATCACAAATAAGGTTAACGATATGACTGAGTGACACCCAAAAGAAACACAGGCTTGTGAAAGCATCTTGGCACATCCTAAGCCACCTTATTCACCAGAGCTGGCACAGTGAGGCTTCTGCCTCTTCCCCAAGAGCAGAATATCATAAGAGGCAACTGCTTTGAACTGATTCAGGACATAGAGGAAGTCATGACAGGACAACTAAAGACACAAAAGAGGACTTCCAGAATGGCTTCAGAGAGTGACAAGAATAGGAGAAGTGTGCTTGAAGTGAGGAGGAGGATTTGAGGGAGAATAGTAGCAACAGTATTTTATTGTAATATATATTTAAATTTAGACATTCATTTGTAAATATCAGACTTTATACACTCAAGTTCTCTTAGAAGTCCAGGTGGTCTTGGGCAATTGCTATTTTTAAATACTCCTAAAAAACATTTGAAGCCGGGCGTGGTGGTGCATGCCTGTAATCCCAGCACTTGGAAGGCTGAGGCAGGAGGATCATTGCGAGTTTGAGACCAGCCTGGGCTACAAAAGTGAGCTCAAGGCCAGCCTGAACTTCATAGCAAGACCCTGTCTCAAAAAGACAAAAAAAAGAAAAAAAAAAGAAAAAAATTTGAGGAATGGAGATATATGCATGTACACACACACACACACACACACACACACACACACACACAAACATTTCTCTCAGCATCAGAAAATTATAGCATGTTTTAGATTTCCACATTTAACAAGCTCATACTTCTATTATCTCACCCTGACCCTCTTTATAGTGACTTAGGTAGACAATCTTATTTCATTATTTTTAAAAACTTATTTATTTATTTGCTCCTGCATCTCACTATGCAGCTTGGACTTATAGTGATCCTCCTGTCTCAACTTCCCCAGGGCTGGGATTACAGGCATGTGTCACCGCACCCAGTTTCGGGCCAGCACGGTGCTCCTGGGGTTCCAGGGCTGGCACAGCATATGATACCAGGGATCAGGCCTGGGTTTGCCAGGCCAGTGCTCCGAGCAAGCTATCTCCTCAGCCCTGGATGAACTTAGTTAGGAGCACACTTGGATGCTTGAGTGCAGTCTAGACCAACACAGCTTGCACTCTCCCTGCACCCGTTTCTCCCCTCATGGGCCAGCCCTGCTGAACAGTGCTTCAGTGGTGCCAGCAGCTGCCTGAGCAGAGTACTCTGTTCTCATTTCAGACCAAGTGGCTCCAAGCATCTGCAGCAGGTCTGCCCGGGCCTCCTGCCTTCTGTCCCTTAAGGGATCAGGCTGCCCCCTGCCCTGGTGCTTACATGGAGCACACTGATCAAAGAGCAGGGTCTGTAGATGACAGAGCTTCCTGGGCTGGCTGCTGAGGGTAGGATATTTCCTGTGTCCTGTGGGAAGACAAGGAGGAAGGTAGCCAGCTGCTCTGAGTCAGGGACACCCCTCCTTTCTGCCTAGACCCTCTGAACAAAATGGTCTCCTCCACTGCACTAAGGAAGGTGGCTGACCTGTGTTCTGTTCATTTCTTTCTGTCAGTGCACCTCAGGGCCCAAGGGTCCCTCTGTGCCAGGGTCTGGGGACCCCGCCAGGCTACAGGGAGTTTTTCTCAGCTCTCAGAGCTCCAGGCATGCACCTCCTCCTACTGCATGGCCCCACATTCCTTTCAGGTGAGACAACAAGTGCCAAGTGATGAGAACAGTTTGCAAACAAATGCCTTAGAATACTTTGCAAAGTACTGAGCTGGAAGGAATGCTGGAGATGAGATTCTCCAGCATTGTTATCAGAAATGTCCTGGGTTATGCTAAGAGAAATAAATCAGACACACAAGCTTAAATATCATATGATCTCTTTTATATGAGAAATCCAAGGAACACACAGATTTAAGAGCAACAGAAAAGAGAAATAACAGAAAACAGGATGAAAGATCCTTTGCAAACGTAAAAGGGACCAAGAGACAGGGAAGAAGAGGGGACATAAAAGACTTAAGATGTGTCATGCACATATACCAATGAGTATAATCACTATGGGTCACAAACGTGTACTAATATTTAAAAAAGAAAGAAATTCCTGGCTCAGTCTTTGGCACATGGTCACAGGCTACGACCTTCTTCCCATCCTGGCTGCTTCTTGGGCCAGCCCCAGATGATCTCCACTTTCACCTGCATCCTAGGTGAATCCATAACCTCACTCTTTCTCTGAGTACTGACCAGATACCGTGCTTCCTCTGCTACTTAATTGGGTTTTGTTTGTTTGTTTGTTTTGCAGTATCAAGGATTGAACTCAGGACCTTGTGCTTGCCAGACAAGTGCTTATTCTACTGAGCTATCTCCCCCCTCTCTCTACTTATTAACTATGAGAGAGTTTACAGTGCACTGGCTTAGCCTCCCATAAGACTGTGAGCTATAAGAGAATGAACAAGGATCAAACTGATAGTATAGCAAATGTTTGATGAATAAATCTAGGTATGTAGGTGCAGCTGTGTCACCAGGGATATTCCTCCCTTGGCTCTCCTGCCCTTTCCAGCTGGATTTGTCAGCAGGATAATCGTCTTCATGGTGGTAACTTAGCTGCACAATTCCAGGTATCACATGTCTGGAAGAACAGCAATTGTCTCTTCCTTGTGCAATTTTCCCACAAAAAAATGCCATACTCCCTTTGTGCCTCAGGCCTAGTCCCAGAACCTGCTGTGCCCACTGTCCCTAGGCCTAGGTGCTCTACCACCTGAAGGCTGATGTCCACCTCCCACAAGAGAACTGCTCTCAGGAGCAGGGGACCAATAGCCAGGAGCAGGAAGGGACAAGAGACAGAGGAAGTATGCCAGGGCCAGAGGCTCTGTTGTAATTACCTGATCCTTCAACACTGGCAGGAATGGTGGGCTGGTTGAGGCTGGGCGTGGGCTGCTGGGGAGAGTCAGAGCTCTGTCAGCTTCTGAGCTGGCCTATGGTGGATGCCCAGAGAGTGTCCTCTTAGTCGGGACTCCTGAAGCAGTGAAGTGACAGCAGTTCTGCTGCTGAACTCTGGGTTCACGCTGGCCTCTTCAGCACGCTGGCCCAGGCCTCCCATTCCTTTCTCAGGGTCAGCAGTCAAAGCCCACAGCTCAGTGGGGAGAAGACAGGATGTGAGATGGGCACACAGGGTGGCAGTGATGAGCAGAGGGGTGGGGCGGGAGGACTGCACTCAGTTCTGCCCGTGTACCATGCTGGGGCCACTGCTCCCTTCCTTCCAAACTCAGCATAGGTCTGTGAAGTGGGGACGAGGAGGCAGAAAGGACCTCTAAGGGTTCCCAATCCTAGAAGAAATCTTGATTCTAATTCTCCAGTGTATAATACAGTTCTATAATTTTTTTTTCAATTTTATCACCTTCCTATTTGGAGGAAGGTAAGTGGGTAAAACAAATTTTAAGTGCCTGTGTGTATATGAAAGCAAATGAAGCCAAAAGTGATCCAAAATCAGCCTTGAGGGGCCAGAGAGATAGCTCAGCAGACTAAAGTGCCTGCTTAGACAAGTACAGGGACTGAGGTTAGATCCCCAGCACCGCATGCAGTGCAAGCCCTGCATGCAGAACAAGCTAAGCTAGCTGCAGAGTCCAGGCATAGTGTCCTGAGCGTAGTGGCCAGGGCATAGTGGTCTGAGCATAGTGACATATACCTGTAATCCTAGCACTGGGGAGTCTAAGCTGCATAGTGAGACCCTGTAACAACCAAATACTTTTTTTTTTTTTTTTTTAAATCAACCTTGACCTGGAGTAGTTTTGTTGGTTTGTTTGTTTGTTTTTTTAACTTGCATGAAGTTAATCTTGGGCTGGGGAGATAACTTAGTCATTTAAGTGCTTGCCTGGCAAATGCCAAGTCCTGAGTTTGATCCCTGGTACCAAGGGGGAAAAAAAATGGTAGCCTTATTTTATAAAGAAAAATGTACATTGCATACCCTGTGTTGTATAAATTACTATCTACGTCATAAATATGTGTATGGGACAGTTTTCACAGTGCCTTCTGGCCAACACACCTTTCTAGCTAGAAACCCCAGCTAGGCAATGTAGACACCCACTGTCTCCTAGAGCAGGCAGGTGGAGCTGTAGGTTCCTCCCCTGGGCCAGCCCTGTCTCGGAGACCACCCACGCACACAGTGGCAGCCACTCCTGGCTCAGTGTAACCCTCAGTCTCTCTGGTTCAGGTGCTCAGTCTTGCTAGGCTCCTTTGTAAAATCTTTCTCATATGTATTTATTAAGGATTGCCTTTGCCATGGAGAGGTGGTGCACATACCTCACACACCCTAATTCTTGTTACATCCTCCTCCCTTCCCCTCCCATCCACCGCCCTTCATTTCCTGGTCCTCTTCTGATTGGCAGAAGATCCAGCTCTCTTTCCTCTTATCTTTTATTTTGTTCTTTATTTATTTGTATGTTGAGTCTCACCTATAAGGGAAACCACGCTATGTTTAAGCTCGAGGGTCTGAAGCTACTTCCCAAAGGCCAAACTCAGCACGTAGTCTGAGAGCTCAGTAGCACCAGCTTGCTGGTCCTGTGCAGTGCTCTCTGTGACACACAGGAGCTGCCTGGCTCCTCAGGAATCCTCAAATCACCAAGGAGGCTGACGGGAGCCAGCAGCTGGCCCTACCCGGATCCTCAGCTGAGGAAACAGAACGCTCATCCTGACAGGGTAAGTGGCTTCATTGGGGTCACCATGACACCAGCGAGGCAAAGCAGAGACTAGTCAGCAGCCTCTCCATCTCCCTGCACACAGCTGTGTCCTGTGAGGCACAGGGCTTGTCACTGGCCGCCCCTGTCATCCAAACAGAAGTGAAGCTCCCCGCACAGGGATGCAGAGGAGGCTGACTCTAATCCAGTCGTTGTGTTATTTCTTAATCATTTAGAACAAAAAGTCTTTGGACTTTTTTTTTTTTTTTTTTTTTTTTTTTAGTGTGAACAATATGCACCACATTTCAATGTCCCAGAACCAGATGAAAAGTTTATGCCTCAGAAACTTTCTATGTTCGAGGCTATTTATTTGGAAAGGTGTCAGCCTACAAGGAATTATTTTTTTTAAAAAAAGAATGTATTTAGTACAGGGTCTACAGGTTCTCACTACACAGATTGCACTGAGCAATTCTGTTTTTAGCCTCTCAAGTGCTGGGATTACAGGCACACGTCACCAAGCCAGTCTCAATTGCCGTCTCAGCGCACTCTCACCCCAGGGGATGGGGCCGGCACAGTACACCATACAAGGAATTACTTTTGGAAAGCCTTTTCTAGCCTAGAGGCAAAAAGAATTATAACCACAAATATCTCTGACAATCTAAAAATAAAATTCACTCTTTGACTACTTTTAAGTATACACTTCATATCATGAAGTACATTTACATTATGACACCATCAGCACCAGCCCCCTCCAGAGCTTTTCCATCTTCCCCAACTAACACTCCTCCCCCACTGGACAGCCCTTTGATCCCCTAAACACCCTCAGCCCCTGAATAGCCTATCTTGACTGTGATCGCTCTAGGTACCTTGTGTAGGTGGGGCGGTGTGGCAGCTGCCCTTCTGCGGCTGGCTCTTCCACTCAGCGTAATCTCTTCACAGCTCAGCAAGGAGCATGCCTTGGATTTCCTTTCTTTTTTAAGGCTAGATAATGTTCCAGTGAACGCAGGGACCTCTGTGTGTCATCACACATCCATCCATGGGCAAATCTCTTGGGATTTCCAATCAGCTCTTTCCTTAACCTGATTTCCTTTCAAATGAAAGTCCCAGAAAACTGGCTCCATTGGTACTTAATATACGTCAGGAAAACATTTTTCTTTCACTTTGATATCTTAAAAAGTGAAACACAAACTAAAAATTGGAGGAAGACAGTAAGATTTTATACTAACTTGAGAAAGCCTGGACAGTGGAGAATTCCTCTAATGATTAAGACAACATGAGAGGGGCTGGTGGCCCAGGAGATGGCACAGGGTGGGAGTGGTAAGAGGCATCTGGGGAGCAGGGTGTCCTAGGGGTGAGTGGACAGCCAGGCTGAAGTGGAGGACACATGGGGAGAGGGCACCTGCAGGGAGAGGGGGAATCAAGGACCAGGAGGTGCCTAATACACCTCTGAGGTAGGAAGTACCTCGAAGAGCACATGACCCCATGGCCCTGGGCCTACAGCGTCCACTTTGGCTGTGGAAGGCCTTCTCTTTGCCTTCTGCCCTTCTCTGTGTCTTGATGGTTTTAGATGGTGGCATTGAGTGCTGGTTCTGTCACCCTGCTCTGTGGAGCCTCTGGGTGTCCTTGTCTTTTCAAGGGGGTGTCCTTTTCCATCCCCAGATCCCTGCTCTGCCACTTGCTTCACAGACAGCAAGGCCCCAGCCAGTGCAGGGCAGGTTCTTTTGCTCTGTCACCGTGAGCATCCTATGAAGGTAGGGCACATAGATCTCTAATTGACTTCATGCTCAAACACTTTTCAAGTGGCACCTTAGCAATTTTGCAACAGTAATTTTATGTTATTTTCTTAAGTAACCTCAATTTTTACAAGCCTCTGCTCCTTTAAAATTTAGATCTAAAGTTTAAAAATGATTTAAACAGAGCCTCCTGTGCGCCTGCTGTTTAGCCCTGGGAGGCTGAGGCAAGAGGATAGCAAATTCCTGTCTCAAAAATTTTAAAAGATTACAAAGGGCTGAGGATACAGCTCAGAATAAAGGTCATGAGATTAGTCCTCAGTACAGCAAAAACAAATAACAACAAAAACCTGAATGATCCAGTGTGTGAGTCAGGACACCCCGAGGCTGCGAGCTGAGTCACCTTTTCCTAGGGATTTCTGGAGCTTCTGACCAACAGCCCTCAAGCCAGCGGTCCTGTCCCCCACCCTCTCTGTCCCTCACTCCCTCCTGTCCCCCACCCTCCCTGTCCCCTACCGTACAAACTCATTCCCTTTCCAAAGCTTTCAGGTATTTATGGAGCATTTTTAAAAGCAATATTTTTTTTTTTTAATTTTAGCATTACATTGTGCTATAATCAATATGCTGAACCTTTTGAAGGTTCTTGAGACCAATGTCTGATTCATCCTGTGTACATAAGTGTATGGTTTTGCTATTTAAAAGCAATATTTTGCTCAGCAAAAGTGAGACAAAGAAAATAGACACAATTTGCTTCTGTGGGGATAAGATATTGTTATTGAACTGCTAAATTTATTGGGTTTTTCTTTTTTTTTTTTTTTTTTTTTTTTTGGAAC
>PVJA010007863.1:35161-66755 GCA_004027025.1 Myocastor coypus | reverse complement strand
GTTTCACTCGTCTGCAGAAATGGTCATAACTACTTATCTGTGTATTTGTCACAGTGTAAAAGTGTGGCAGGAAAATTTTCCATCCTTTGGTTTGGGGATTGCTTATGAGAGATAAAGGAAAGGTGCTGAGAAGCTGGAGAGTCTCTGGAGAGAGAGAGAGAGAGAGAGAGAGAGAGAGAGAGAGAGAGAGAGAGAGAGAAATAGAGAGAGAGAAATAGAGAGAGAGAGCAAGAGAGACAGAGAGAGAGCGAGAGAGACAGAGAGAGAGCGCGTGAGAGAGACAGAGAGAGATAGAGAGACAGACAGAGAGACAGAGAGACAGAGAAAGAGAGCGAGAAAGAGAGCGAGAGAGAGAGACAGAGACAGAGACAGAGAGAGACAGAGAGACAGACAGAGAAACAGAGAGAGACAGAGAGAGAGACAGAGAGAGACAGAGAGAGAGAGTGAGAGCGAGCGAGTGAGAGAGAGAGACAAAAAGAGAGAGAGACAGAAAGAGAGAGAGACAGAGAGAGAGAGAGAGAGAGAGAGAGAGGGAGGCAGAGGACTGGGGATAAAACAGACTTGCTGGAGTTGGAGGAAAGTTTTGGCTGGGCTGGTGGGGAGGCCTCGAGCCACAGCCACCCAGCGGAGTGACTCAACCCCACCTTGTAGCTCTGCTCCTCGTGCTCCGTCACTGGCTCGGAGCAGCCTGGACAAAGTGCAACACAGCCTAGGGTGGGCAGCCTGCGTACAATGGAAAGGACGGGTGAGTCGGTCAGCTCTCCCATTCCTGGGACAAACTACATAAGGGAGGAGAAATTTATTTTTGTCGCCGGGATTCAGAGGCTTTCGTCCATGATCTGCAGGGTTCAGCGCAGAGGCAGCGTGGCGCAGAAGCAGGATGGGGCGTAGCGACGCGGCTTCCTGGTATGGCTGGGCAAGCAGAACCGTTGGAAGAGCCCCAGAGAGGAAAGCGCAGGGACCAGATGCGTGCAGCACGGTGACACCGGCGACCTCTCACTTGGGAAAGTCCCTTTGCTGACCCTTTCCACGTCTCGCTACCCAGTACGCTGACAGCTGCTGTACAACCAGCGGCCACCTGGCAGAAGTGCAGAGGAGTAGCAGCCCAGGTCTTCCTGGGAGCAGGGATCTGAGTGGCGCTGCAAAGCCAACAGGAGGGGCGCGGAGAAGCGCTTTTGCTGCAGAGGTTACTTATTACACGGCAGTAGCTGACTGATAGCAATATAAGCTAAAAGGTGCTTCCTATTCTAGGAGGAAGACAGACACGGTAAGTCAGGGCAAATCATGAGAAGAAAGAAAGAGTATGGATTGAGTATCCCTTATCTGAAATACTTAGGGCTCGAAGTATTTCAGACTTTATTTGTTTTTGTTTTAGTTTGCATACACGTAATGAGGGATCTCAGGAATTGTACCCAGGTCTGAATCAAAATTCACTTAAGTTGCATATACACCTTATATATACTCCCAAAGGAAATTTTATACAGCGTTTTAAAATAATGTTTCAAGTTAAACGCAATTTCATACTGTGGAACTTTCTTTTTCTATTTTAAGGTGAAGTAAACAGTAAAAATGATACGGAATTTCGGAATAAGATGATATGGGATTGACAATGCTCATTATGTCGTACCTTGTTATCTTCTAAGCAGTTGCTCAGATCAGGCTTGCAAAGTGATCGAACCGTGTCAACACCAAGTTTTCCTTCCAGTGAACTGAATGTTGTGGCACAGTTGCCTCAGCTGTCATGTGTCCGCGGGATTTTCTGATAGCAGCATCGTGTCGGGGTCACCGAGCTCGGGCCTGGCAGATCTGCAGATCTCAGAGCTTTTCCCCCTAGGGACGTGCAACCTGCGCTTCTCACACAAACGAGTAAGCTAAAAATGAGAGTGGTGGGATGAGGAAGCCTGCTGCACAGAGCAAGTTAGAAACACATGGAAAAAGAGGCCAGGGTACTTGTGGTGTCTTTGACAAGTGTATGCTCAGTGACACATGAGAGGCGGTCATTATTTCTTGAGTGAGAAATAGATTTTTTAAGTCTCTTGGATGATTTTTGGTGATAACTCTTCCCATGGGCTAATTTAAAATGGAATGTCAATCTTTTTTACAAAGGTAATTCAGATTTTACAATATTTTTTTACTTTTTTAGATAAATTTATTTCATTTTGCCAGCCCTGATCCAGGGTGACCTAATATGACGTTACCCTTGTTCATTAATGGTGGCTAACACTGCTCACTTTTCATTAATTCATTTGAAAATATCTAGTGAATACCAGCATTGTGCATATAATCTTCTGAACTCTTGAACAAAAATGGAAAAGATTCTTAACCCTGGTGAGCTTGTGTTCAGTATGATTAATAATAGGCATTATTTACTATATGATTAGTAAAGTACAGTGCATGGCAACACACAATATATCAAAAGACGAAATATATATATGAGTGATAAATTAGCTTTGCTATTTTATCTTTTTTTGTGTGTGCGCATGTGTGTATGGCACTGGGAATCAAACTCATGGCCTCTCACTTCTCAGGAAGATGCTGTGCTGCTGAGCTATACCCCTTGCCCCTGGGATTTTCATTAGAAATAAAACAGCCTGAGTGGCAGTGTAGTCTTCATTGAGAAGATAATATGTGCACAAAACTTTAAAAAAACCTATTTTTAAAGATTACACTATAGTGATAGAAAAAAGCATTCGAGGATCTCCCATCCTCCAGCTCTGCTGAGCCGCACAGGAGCAACTTCGTGTTCCACCAGAGCCATCTGCGCAGGAGCGACTTCCTGTTCACACACCCTGCCAGACGGCCCTCCCCATCCTCCCTTCCACCGAGCCTCTCGGGAGAGACTTCCTGTACTACGTGGCCTGCCAGACGTACCTCCATCTCCCCTCGTTCCAGCCCTCCTAGGTACGTCAAAGGGAGGTAATCAGTCAGATCTTAAGGGAACTAAATTAAATAAAAAACTATAAATTTAATATCAGCAGAGTTACACAGACATAAAGTTTGCTCTTATTGTGGAAAATAAAAACTCATTAGTTACAAAAGTTTATCAATTGCTAAATATCACTACCAACTATTAGGGTTCCTAAGTGTAGTTCTGTAAATACAAAAGTCTAACTGCCTTAACCATATAATCTCTTCTGGGTAAGAGTTACACTAAAGACATAATTGCACCAAGCTCTGCACCAAAGGTCAGAGGACAGTGCTCTACATAATGACAATGAGAAGGAGCAAAATGCAGTGTCAGACCATGAGCCCATCCCCCAAAATGAAGGAGACACTAACATAGAAGAAAATGGGAATCACACAGCTGAAATCTCTGAATTAATAGCATCTGAAGTAAAGAAACACCTACAGATAGGTATAGAGGAAATCAGATCAGAAATAAACTCTAAAGTAAAAAAAAAAAAAAAAAAAAGCAAGGGTAAATATAACGACAGAATTGATACATGCTTCTGAAGAATACTCTGACGAAAAATTGAAGGAGATTAGAAAAACATTGAACTCCTTGAGTGAGCAATATGGGAAAGAAATAGATTGCACGCAGCAGACTCAAAGAGATACACAGGAACTTAAAACCTCAGCGACAAGCTGGCAATGCTGTCTGAAGGAAAGTGAAGACAGAGTTTTAGATCTTGAAGACACTGTTGCAGCTAGTGAAAAGGTAAGAAAGGATCTCTTAAAAACAACTAGGATGTAGGAAAAAATTATTCAGCATCAATAAGACAATGCAAAAATGAACAGCATGAGATTAACAGGCATCAACAAGAAAGAAGGAATTACACAAGTGATATAAAAAGAATATGGGCAGAAGTATTACCAGAAAACTTCCCAAATATGGGGAAACAATTTGGCAGCCATGTGACTGAAACATATAGAAATCCAAATAACATTAACCCAATTAAAAACACACCCAGGCATATGATAGTAAAGATCCCAGAAATCCAGCACAAGAGTAACATACTAAAGGCCACTAGAGAAAAGAAACAGATCATATTTAAAAGGACAACCCATCAGAATAATGGCAGATTTCTCTTCAAAACAATGAAGCCAAGAAAAGCATGGAACAGAGTGCTTCAAATCCTCCATGAAAATAAAATCCAGCCCAGACTTCTATATCGTGCAAAACTCTCAAGTTTGATGGAGAAGTAAAATCCTTCCATGACAAAGAACAACTAAGGAATTTCATGATGACAAAGCCAACCCTACATAGACTACTGAAAGATATTCTAGAGAGCGACCAAAATGAGTAGAACTCCACAAATGAGAATGGAAAGAAACAACCCAACAGGGCAAACGATTAAACACAGGAGATAAAGGGGTAACCAACGCCAGGTAAATAACATGGCAAGCATAAATCAGTACATCTCAGTTATAACCATCAACATAAATCGTCTCAATTTATCAATTAAAAGAAATAGACTAGCACAGTGGATTAGGAAGGAAAGCCCAATAATATGTTGTATACAAGAAATACGCTTAATTTATAAAGAAACTCATAGACTGAAAGTCAAAGGATGGAGAACAATACTATATGCCCGAGCACCTCAGAAAAAGTAGGGGTAGCAATCCTATTCTGAGATAGTCTCAACTTCAAACCAAGAATGATCAAATGAGATAAAGAAGGCCACTACATACTGGTTAGGGCAAAAATCCAAGAGGAAGAGATAACACTCATAAATATGTATGCACCAAACATGGGAGCACCCAGCTATATGAGATAAATCTTAATGGACAGGAAAACTATAATAAGCAATACAACAATCCTAATAGGAGAACTTACCACCCCTTTATCCCAAACAGATAGGTCAAGAGACCAAAATCAAAGAAATAACAGAATTGAACCAGTACTTGGAACAAATGGACTTAGTGGACATATACAGAGTGCTCCACCAAGCCACTTCTGAATACACACTTTTTTCAGCTGCTCATGGGACAAATAAAATAGATCACATACGAGTCCATAGGTCATGCTTATGTGTATGCAAGAAAACAAAACTTATCGTATGCATATTATCTGACCACAGTGCAATGAAACTGAAAACACATGACAAAAGAAACCAAAGAACCCCACAAACACATGGAAATTAAACAATACCCTCCTCAAGGACCAGTGGATTACAGATGAAATTAAACAAGAAATTAAAAAGTATCTCCAATTTAATGAAAATATAAACACAACTTATTGGAATTGATGGGATGCAATGAAAGCAGTTCTTAGAGGAAAATTTATAGCTCTGAACTCACACATTAAGAAAATAGAAAGATAGGGTGGGCATGGTGGTGCATTGCCTGTAATCCCAGCACTTGGGAAGCTGAGGCAGGAAATTATAAACATTAGAGCAGAAATTAATTTAATCAAGATGAAGAAAACAATACAAATAATTAATGAATCAAAAAGCTGGTTCTTTGAAAAATTAAAATTGATAAGCCCCTGGATAATCTTATCAAAAAGAGGAAAGAAAAAACTCAAATTCAGGCAATAAGGAATGAAAAGGGCAAAATTATTACAGACCCAGTGGAGAGTCAGAAGATCATTCATATGTACTTTGAGAATCTTTACTTTCTCAGAATTGAAGACACACATGAAATGTACAGATTCCTAGAAAGGTACAAATTACCAAAACTGAACCCAGAAGATAAAAGAATGCTCAACAACCCAATAACAGCCAATGAAATACAAAATGTAATAAAAAACCTATTGATAATGAAATGTCCAGGTCCTGATGAATTCACGGCTGAATTCTACAAGAAATTTACAGAAGATATAATCCCAATACTCCTTAACCTCTTCAATGAAATTGAAAAGGAAGCAATCCTCCCAAAATCATTCCTGGAAACAAGTATTATATTGATATTCAAACCAGAGAAGGATGAAACTAAGAAAGAGAACTACAGGCCAATCTCTCTCATGAACATAGATGCAAAAATCCTCAATAAAATCCTCACAAATAGAGTACAGCAAATCATTAACAAGATAATGCACCATGACCAGGTAGGATTCATCCCAGGGATGCAAAGATGGTTCAACATATGCAAACCTATAAATGTAATATGCTATATCAATAGAGCTAAATTCGAAAACCACATGATCATCTCAATTGATGCAGAAAAGGCTTTTGACAAAGTCCAACACTCATTCATGTTCAAGGTCTTATAGCAAATTTCAATAGATGACCTTTACCTCAGTCTGATAAAAGCCATCCATGAAAATCCAATAACTAACATAATTCTGAATGGGGAAAAACTAAAGTCTTTTACTCACAGATCTGGTATAAGACAAGGATGTCCTCTATCACCACTCCTATTAAAAATAGTTCTGGAATCATTAGCTAGAGCCATTAGACAAGAGAGAGGAATAAAAGAAATAAGAACAGATAAAGAAGAAGTTAAACTATCATTATTTGCAGATGACATGATTATCTACATGGAAGACCCAAAAATCTCCACCACGAAGCTATTTGAATTAATACACAAATTCTGTAGCATAGCAGGATATGAAATCAACACACAAAAGTCAATAGCATTCCTCTACACAGATAACAAACACACTGAGAGGCAAATTAGAGAAACCATACCTTTTACAATAGCACTGGAAAAAAATGAAATACTTAGGAATTAACCTAACTAAAGAAGTAAAAGATCTATTCAATGAAAACTACAGCACTCTGAAAAAAGAGACCCTATAGGATTTTAGAAAATGGAAAGATATTCCCTAATGTTTTTTTAGTTCTTTATACATTCTAGATAGAAGACTTTGAACACTTATTAGTTAGTTTTTTTTTTTTTTTCAAAATTTGTGTGTTGTCTTTTCACTCTGTTGGTAATCTCGTTTGATGTGCAACTATAAAGCATGATAAACTAGAAGACTTCACATATAAATGGATGTATCTTGAAGATAGACTCATAAGTGAAATAAACCAGACCTACATGTGTAAATATCATTAGTCTCCCTAGTATAAGAACACAAAAGCAGAAGTAAAAATGGAAAGACATAACACAGCTAAATGGAAATCAAAAAGTTAAGGATTAAGCAATAAAGAAACAGCCAGCAGAACAGTTAGGAAACATGGCAGGGGCAAAACCATACACTTAGATACACAAGATGAATTAGACAATGGTCCTAAAAATCCTCAACAGGTTTTTGACAGAGTAGCAATGTGTATGATTAAAATCATGCTTGGAATGCTTGCCATTCTGTTTGTTTAGATGTGTGCTGCTTCTAATGTAATTTCAGTTATTGCTATACTCTCTCTCAAGTAAATGTTTGTTTTAAAAGAAAACCAAAAATGGTAATTGAAGAGAATACAAGGCAAGGAAAAATGCCATAGGACTGACCTGCTGCAATTTAGTATATGCTTAGATGTCTAAATTTCTGTGTAAAAAAGTCAATTTTTAAAAAAATCACATTCTGTAGGGAGTTATTAGGATGTTAATGATCGATGGTAAGTGACAGTTTCATGTTAAGTCTAAGGCATTTAATATTCAGCAAGATAGAGATATTAAGCTCAAATACCTATGTTATAGACTAATAGTATCACGAAGTTTCTCTTCTGGAGGGTTAAGAATGTAAATTTGCTGACCAAAAAAATTAGAGAAAAAGAAAGGCTACAAGGATATCTAATATTTTGGCCCTAGCCCTTCAAGGTCAGTGAGAACTCTGGACAGAAGAGAACCTGTGCTATAACATCCTATAACTCAGAGGAGTCCCAAATTTTCTGTTCAAGGAGATTATGGGGCCACAGAGGAAAGGGACTGATAATGTATAGTGGGCCTAAGGAGAGTCACCTAGGCAGAAAACATTCTCTCAGGCTTTCACAGAGAGCAAACTGGTCAAGCAATGGCCGTGACTCATTCTGATGGCTGACACTGCCGAAAGTTCTACAAAGTGCTGTACATGCTTTCAAGGTTAATCCTGAGGGGATTTGAGTGTTCTTGTCAGATACAAAAGTTACATGTTTGCTTTAACCAACCAGCAGAAAAGTATAACCATGAAGCATAAAAAGTAAAGCCAGATTAGTATGCTGAGCTGTAAAAGGCTCAAGTCAACAGCTTCTGACACTGCCAGTTCTGCTGATAACTCACTACTATTTTGGAATATTGGACTATGCATACAACTACTTTCTGGTAGCTCAATGAGAAGAAGTATTTGTACCAATAGTGTTTAGAAGTCTTATCATGTCTGCATCTTGCACTTGGGAAATCTACTATGAAGATAACAATGTAAATTATATTAATTATTGTATTTGTCTTACCAACATATTGCCCAACTGTCCCATTGTTATTTCTTATTAAAAGTAATAAAAAAGAACTCAGAATATCATACCACAATGATGTGTGTACCCATGTTTACAGCAGCACAATTTATCACAGTTGAATCTTTGAAACAAACCAAATGGCCACAAACTGAGGAATGAATAAAAGATATGGTGTTGCGTGACTAAGGAGAGTCACCTAGAGAGAAAAAATTCTCTCAGGCTTTCGCAGAGAGCAAATTGGTCAAACACTGGCACTGACTCATCCTGATGGCTCACTCGGACAAAAGATTTACAAACTGCTATACATGGTTTCAGGATAAATCCTGAGGGGATTTGACTGACCTTGTCAGCTACAAAGTTACATTTTTTTTTTTTTTTACATAGGTGTTGCCTCATCATCATCTTAATTGTACAGCAGAAAAGTATAACCACAAGGTATAAAAAGGAAAGCCATATAAATATGCTGAGCTGTAAAAGGCTCAAGTCAACAGCCTCCAATAGTATCAGTTGTAATGATAACCCGCTATTGTTGTCGACTATTAAACTATATATACATCTACTTTATTTTTGGTCAATGAGAAAAAAGATTTGTACTAAATGTATTTATTTATTTTTAATTAGCTCTTTAAAAAAAATTATTTATTTATTTTTTTCTTATTTCAGAACCTTTGTTTATTCCCTCATTTTTATGGCCGGCTCAGCTCACCCCGAGGGCAGGGCTGGTGCAGCATGTGGTGCTGGGGATCAAACCGCAGTCCCTGAAGCTGCCCAAGCTTTCCCAAGCAGGCGCTTTAGAACACTGAGCCATTCTGCCAGGCCCTGTACTAATAGTATTTAGGCAAGACGTCATGTCTAACAAAAAGATAACATGTGTGCATGTTGTACTGTGCACTACTACTATGAAAACAACAATACGCAATTTATTAATTATTGTATCTATCCGATAACTTGCTGTGAAACTGTCTCATTGCTATTTCTTTCTTATTAATATTAATAAAAAATTTAAAAAAACAGAAAAAAGTATTAGAAGCAATATAAGACTTCACTGATCAAAGTAATAGGAATTCCACAGTGGCTGCTGTATTATAGGACGCTATCTCTAAGTTAGCTATTCAGATTACCAGGTATAAATACATAAAATTCATTTAAAGCAAAAACAACACACCACAATTACAAAGAATTTATAAAGAAATTCAAAAGAGGAAAAAAATAAGAATAAAAAAAATAACGCATAAATGGCTCCTTTTAAGAGACTGGAAAAAATTGATGATACAGTTACCAAAGTATTGTGCATATATTACTAAAGACAATTTTCTCTTCCTTCATTTGTCCCTGTCCCCATCCCGGTTTTTCCTTCCCATTGAACAATTTCTTTGACTTTCACAGTATCTGTTCTACTTTTTATATTTAATTACCCTTTCATGTTCTCATGCTACTGAGATAATACAGTGTTTGCACATGTAGACCTGATTTATTTCACTTACTATTATAGTCCAGTTGCATCCATTTATCTACAAAAGCCTCAAATTTGTGTTTTTCTTATAGCTAAATAATATTCCATTGTGTAAAAATACCACATCTTTTGTAACCATCCCTCAGTTGATGGACATTTGGGTTGTTTCCAAGAATTAGCTATGACAAACTGCGCTGCCATAAAAATGGGTGTTTATATATAATGTGGTATAATGATTTTGTTTCTTTTGGAAAAATATCTAGGAGAGGAATAGGTAGTACCAACCCGAGCTTTTAGAGGAATCTCCATACTGATTTCCATAGCGGCTGTATCAGCTCACACTCCTGCCCCACAACTCTCCAACATTTGTTATTGGTTGACTTCTCTCCCTTTTCTTTTCCATTTGTGCATTCGGCACAGGGTCTCACTACACAGCACAGTCATAGCAGTCCTCCTGTTTTCAGCCTCGCAAGCAGTGGGATTCCAGGCGTGCACCACCATGTCTCCACTTTGTTGCTAGCTCAGCATGCTGGCAGGGGCGGTAGTGGTGGCGTGGCATGCGAGACGGGATCAAACCTTGGTCCCTGCACTGGCCAAAGAAGGGGCTTCATCTGCTGAGCTATCTCACTGGTCCTTTTGGTTGATTTTTTGATGATAGCCATTCTTTTTGGTATAAGATGGTATCTCAGTGTTGTTTTAATATGCATCTCTTGAATGACCAATGACGTTGAATATTTTTTCATATATTTCTTTGCCATTTGTATCTGTTCAATTATGAAGAATATATTCATCTCAGATGCTTGTTTTTGGATTTGATCTTTGATTTTTGGAAGCCTGATTTTTAAAGTTTTTTTTGTATGTTCTAGTACTTTGTCTGACAGTGCACTATAATGGTCTCCCATTTCATGGGTTTTATTTTTACTCTGTTGGTGATTTCTTTGGATATGCAAAAATGTTTAAAAAAGAAGACATCCCAATTGTTAATTCTTTGAACTATTTTCTGTGCAGTTTTCTTTTTGTTCATGAACTCTTTACCTATCCCCATGTTCTTAAGGTTTCTACCTGCTTTCTCTTCAGAAGATTTAGTGTTTCATTTTTAATATTTAAATCTTTGATCCATTTCGACTTTAGTTATGTGCAATGTGACAGGTATGGTTCTATTCTAAGCCTTCAGTATGTGGAAAGCCAGTATTTCCAGCATTATTTATTAAAGAAGGTATCTTTCTCCTAATGAACATGTTTTAACCCTTTGTCAAAGATAAGGTGGCTGAGCATGTTTGTAGTTATGTCCACATCTTCTAATCTGTTTCTTGATCCTCAAGTCCATCTTTAGGCCAGTATCATGCTGATTCTATTACAGTAGCTTTATAGTATAATTTCAAGTCGGGGATTGTGATGCCTCCTATCTTTCCTCTGTTGTTCAGGATTGCTTTTGCTATTCGAGGTTCTTCTGGTTTCATATGAATTTTGGGAATGTTTTTACTAGGCCTGTAATGTATACTAATGGGATTTTAATTGGGATTGCATTGGATATTTATAACACTTTTGGGAGTGTAGCTATTTTCACAGTGTTGAGCAAGGATTATATTTTTATTTTCTGAAATCATTTACATTCTCTTTTTTTTCAGAGTACTACAATTTTCACTGCATAAATCTTTTTTGATTCCTAAATATTTCATTTCTGTGTGTGTTATTGTGAAAGGCATTATTTCCCTAATTTCTCTTTTGGTGCATTTTTTGTTTGTGTTTAAAAATGCTATTGATTTTTGAGTGTTTACTTTGTATCCTGCTAAGCTACTCAGTTTGGTTATTAAATCTACAAGTCTCTTAGTGGAGCTTTGGGTCTTCTCTGTACAGGTTTATGTTATCTGCAAATAATGATAATTTCACTTCCTCCTTTCCAATCATTGTTCCTTTTATTTCTTTCTCTTGTCTAATTGCTCTGGCCAATGTTTCTAGAACTATATTGAATAGGAGTGGTGATGGTGGGCATCCTTGCCTTGTTCCTGATTTAAAAGTGAAGTGTTGTATGATTTTTGGTCTGGTGCTGAAAGAAACGACAAGACCAGATGAATGTAGCTTCAGAGGACTCACCGAGATTTCTCTTCCTCAGCGAGCCCAGAGCCTCAGAAGGCTCTTCTTTTTATTTAACATTAAAAAAAATGGCTAAGGAGCATAGGTCACTACTTTAATAGACACAGCATATTCCAGACACGTAGCTCACGCAAATGCTAGTGAATAGTACTTTAAGCAGGGGAGGAGGCAACCACTGGTGTCAAGTAGCAGATAAACAAAGAACAGGGCATCCATGGGAAGAGCCACCATCTGCAACCTTGAGCCCCAGCTTTCTGGGAATCTCGGGCCACAGAAGGCAGCCCTCCCTGGGCTCTGTCTATAATTCACCACTTCTAGGGACACCAACTGGTCTTCAATCTTATCTCTATGTTACTACAGTGAAGGCTTTCAATTTTGGTCCATTTAGTATAACGTTGGCTGCTGGTTTGTCACAGATGGCTTTTAGCAGAGATGAAGACCATCTATTCCAATATGCTGTACTTCTAAAAAAAAATCATGAATGAGTGTTGAACTTTTTTCAAAAGCTTTTTCTGCATCTATTGAGATAATCATGTGATTTTTGTCTTTGGCTCTGTTCATGTGGTGTGTTATATTTATGGTAAGGATACTAGTATTCATGTGATGAGTCCCATTTATTCATAATATATATATATATTGTTTTTAATAACTTGCTGCATTCTGTTTGCTAGTATTTTATTGAGGAGTTTTGCATCTTTGTTCGTTAGGGAGATTGATCTTTAGTTCTCTTTTTTGGTCAGGTCTTTCTCTGGTTTTGGTATCAGAGTAATACTTGCCTCCCTGGATGAGTTTGGGAGAATTGCTTCCCTCTCAGTTTCACTGAAGAGTTTGAGAAGAGCTGGCATTATGTCCTCTCAAAATTTTTTGCAGAATTCGACTGTGAATCTGTCTAGATCTGGGATTTTCTTTTTGTCAGTTTTGTAAAATTATATTTTCAATTTCATTGGCTGATATTGTGTTATTCAGAATTTTTATACCTTCTTGATTTAGCTTTGGTAATTTGTATGTATTTAGAAATTGATCCATGTTTTGTTTATTTTCCATTCTGTGAGACGAAAGATTTTAGAAATAGGTATTGATGATATTCTGCATTTCTGAAGGGTCTGTTGTGATTTCACCTTTTTCTTTGTAGATTGCATGAATTTGAGTTTGTTCTTTCATTTTTAAAATGAGGTTTTAAAACCTCATTTATTAATTTTATTTATGCTTTGAAAGGACCAGCTCCTTGACTTTTTAATTCTTTACATTATTTTGTTACTCTCCATCGCATTTATTTCTGTTCTGATTTTAATAATTTTCTGCCTTTGAGATTTGGACTTGACTCATTCTTTTTTCTCTAGGATTCTGAGGTGCAGCATAAGTCTGTTTATTTGGGCTCATTCAGTTTTCGTGCTGTGAGAATTTATTGCTATAAATGTCCCTGTTAAGATAGCTTTCAATGCATCCTATAGGTTATTGTTTTCATTAGATTGTAAGTATTTTTAAATTTCTTCTTTAACTTCATTCATGACCCATTCATTGTACAGGGAGGTATTATTTAGTTTCCATGTGTTTATAAAGTTTTTGCTGTTTCTTTTGTCAAATATTTCCAGTTTCATTTCACTGTGGTTATATAATATGCATAGAACAATTTTCATTCTTTTGCATTTGCTTATACATGTTCTATGTACTAACACATGACCTATTTTGGAGAATGTCTTATGCAGAGCTAAGAAAAATGTGTGCCCTGACGCTGTTGGGTGGAACACTATGTATAGGTCTACTAAGTCCCTTTATTCACAAGTTTTGTTTATTTTTATTATTTCTTTGTTCGTTCTGATCAAACGATGTATGGCTGATCTATCTCTTTGTGTCAGTGGGGTGTTGAAGTCCCTCAATATAATTACTTTATTGTTTATTTCATTTTTTGGGGCTGGGAAGATAGCTCCATGGCACAAGTGCCTACCTGGCAAGTACAAGGTCATGAGTTCAAACCCCGGTCCTGAAGAAAAAAAAAAAAAAAAAGAAACCTTATTTGATTTTTGATATCTGTTAAAATTTGTCTTATGTAGTTGGGTGTTCTTATATACTTGGTACATATTTATTTATGATTATTATCTCTTCAACTTACAGTTTCCCCCTAACAAGGATGGAGCGACCTTATTTTTCTCTTTCAATCACATTTGGCTTGAAGTGGACATTGTCAGCCATGAGAATAGCTAGTTATCTCTGCTTTTTTTCTTTCCATCCTTTGACATCTAGTTTATTAATTCCTTTTTGAGCTAAATGTCCTTCTTGTATGAAGCACACTGTTTTATTTCATTTCTTGATCCACACTGCCAGTCTGTGTCTTTGACTGGTGAATTGAGGCCCCTAGTGATAATTAATATGCATTGGCTTATCTTTGTCATGTTTTTCTACTGCAGGTTCCTTAATTTTCTCCTTTGCTTAATTTCTTGCTCTATTGGGCAGTTCTCTTCTTTTGTTATTGAAGTTGTGGTCATCTTTATCTCTTTTTAAAGTATCTGTCAGTACTCTTTGTAGGGTTGGTTTGGTTGACATAAATTTCTTGTTATTCTTTGCCATGGAAGTATCAAATCTCTCCATTAAATGTGATAGTTTTGCAGGATGCATCAACCGGGGTTGGAAGTTGTTTTCTTTTAGGACCTCAAATATCTTACTCCAAGTAGTTCTTGATTTAATGGTCTGTGCGGAGAAATCTGCCACGATTCTGAAGGGCTTTCCAATGTAGGTGATATGTTTCTTCCAACAGCTCTTAATATTCTTTTCTTTTGCTCAGTTTCTGGGATCTTTAGCATTATGCATCTGGGTCCCTATTTATTTTGATTATGGATAACTGTAATTGTACATGCTCTAGTTATCTGTATACCGGATTCTCGTCCCAAGCTTGGGACATTTTCTGCCACTACTTCTCCAAGCACTCCTCTTTGCGCAGTATCTCCAGCTGTTTGGTTGGTACGGATCAGTGTCATGCTATTTGTCTTGGGATGGTCTTGCAGCTGTTGTACTGTCATTTCTTGGTCTCTCCTTATTTTTAAAGGATGTTTCCTTTTGTGTTCACTGGCTGCAGTGCTATCTTCAGGATCTGAAATTCTATCTTCTGTTGCATTCAAGTGGTTTTATTTGTTTTTAATGGAATTCTTAGTGTCTCAAATATCAGTTTGAATCTGTTTCATGCATGGTATTTCCTATTTGCATCACTCACTCAATACTTCCTTCATTTTTCTATTCTATTTTTTGTCTACGTCTTCTTTAGCTGTATCCAGAAGTTCTTTCATGACGGTTGTCATTTCCTTTTTTACCAAGACATTATTTCTGGTTTGATTTCCTCCATAGCCTGATGGAGTTGGCAATCATATCATCTCAGAAATTTCAGGTGTGCGACTTCCAAGTTCTTGTATGCTCTTGTGTCCTGGACTTGTCTTGGGTGGACCAGAGGTCTGGGACTGCCTTTTATTCCTTCTGTCATTTCTTTTTTGCAGCGAGGGCAGATGGGCAGGGCTGAGTGAGCCGGGCTCTGCCGTGTGTGGGCGGCCAGGAGAGGCTTGCCAAAGACCTGCTGTGTGGGTCAGCGTGGTGTCTGCCTCACTGAGGAGAAGAGGGCAAGCTGCAGCCTGAGAAGGATCTGATGATGCTGAGTGCAGGCTGCAGTTGCGCAAGGGGCTGTCATTGTGGATCCACACGGGGTAGCGCTCCCGCAGGTTGCCGTCATCGTCGGGGCTCCCTGGTGGTCTTCAGGGCAAGGAGGGGCAGCTGACTCAGTGAATTCTGGCTGTGAGGCTGCAGAGCAGGGCTAGGGCTGCCGACTCTTCCTGACAGTCTTCAGGGCATGGGGGCGAACGGTGCACACTGGTCTACCAGGTCTCTTCGTCAGTCTTCAGGGAAAGCAGTGGCGGTGGGACTCAGAAAACTGTCAGGAAGGCTCCATGCAAAACTTGAAGAGAGCAGTGTGGACAGTCCTCTGAACTGGGATGAGCAGGGGCTTGTTGTGAATTCAAGCATGTTTTTACCGGAAGAGTGTTCCAGTGATAGTGGGTCTTCTGCGTATGGAAGAATAGCAAAGGAAAGATGTCCACTGGTTACATGTTGAAAGGCTGCGCGTCTATCAGGTGGTGGGTGGGTAAAGAAAATGTGGTGCACGCATGCAGCAGAGGCCCGCTTAGCCAGAGAGAAATGGAATCGCGTCATCTAGGACGATATGGACGGGAAGATCATTATGCTAGGTGAAATAAGCCAGGGACGGACAGACAAGCCACACCTGATCTCCCTCGTGTAGAGAGTGGAGAGGCTGACCTCCTGAAAGCAAGACAGGTGTTAAGTTTGCAGAAGCAGATGGTAAGGAAGGAGAGCACGGACAGAGACTCCACAGTGGGCGCACTTATGGTTATGTAGCGCTACTTCTGGTCTGTCTCACAGTAGACGACTATAGACGACAGCTTTGAATTTCATACTTCAAAACAATGGAGAATGCTTGAAATTCTCTCCATACCAAGACATGATCAGTGTTTGAGGGGGTGGAGATGCTAAACACCCTGATTTGGTCATTATAGAATGTATATATGGCTGGACGTGGTGGCACATGCCTGTAATCCCAGAACTTGGGAGGCTGAGGCAGGAGGATCACTTCGAGTTCAAGACCAGCCTGGGCTACAAAAGTGAGCTCAAGGCCAGCCTGAACTGCATAGTGAGACCCTGTCTCAAAAAGGCAAAAAAAAAAAAAAAAAACAAAAAGAATGTATATATGTATAAAATCTTATATTCTGCTTCCTAAAAATGTCTAATTTTATGTATCAGCTAAAAATAACACATTAATCTTTTGGGAGAAAAGTATGGTTTTGTTTTTTTTTTCTCTATTTCTGAACTTTACTGATGCTTCAGGCACAGTCATAAGAAGTCACCAGCTTGTGTTTACTCTTCCCTAGGATTTCTGAGCCACCTGGGTTTTCCTGGCCTTCTTGAATGGCATGGGGACTTTAAGATGGAGGGATCCATAAGTAGGAATGTGGACATAGCACCCTCATCACTCAGGTGGCTTCAGTGGTTCTATTACTCAAGGGAGACATTTGACCATCACGTTGTGTGGAACAGAGCCACAGACAGAAAGCAATGCATGTCAAAGATGGCAGTAAGTAAAACACTGGCAGTCAACTGGGACACAGCCACAGTCTTTGTGGTAGCTGGGCCTAACTGAAGCTACCATTTCACAACCCAGAAAGAACTTTCTCTGGAGAAGCTGAGCTATGCATTATCAAAACAAATCTGATCCAGAACTCTGAATTTCAGAGCTACAGAATTTGCTAAGTTAGGGGAACAAAAGGTCTCCCTTGTAGACAGTTGTGCCCTCCTAGAGGCCTACAGGAGTTCCCGCTGCTACTTGATCTGGCTGGCATTTAACGTTGGAGCACAGTACTTGTGTTCAGACTCTGTGGCCTGAATCTTGGGATTTAAAGAAGTGGCTAAAAGACTTCTGCTTCAGAGGAGGAGCCGGTGAGAAAGGGCACCCTTGCCAAAGCATTGACTCTGGAGAGGAATAACAGCAGAGAGGGCCTTTTGTCTTGGTCCCTGGAGATTAAGCGGCACTGTCCAGCCCTTGCTGAGTTATCGTGAGCACTGTTTTTGTGTGCGTTTTCTCTCAGTTGTCAACACCGAAGCAAAACATAAAGGAAGCCTTGTTACTTCTGAGGAATTTCTGGGATGTAGTTCACATCTAACTTTTCCGGGGATGCTAATAGATCCCTGGTGATAATTCAGTAATTTTTATCTAACAAATTACTTTTTTTTTTGAGTCTGGTAGTAGGCGGAAAAGGCGAAAATGGAAGTGTCCGCCGGGCAAGGGGCTCTTCTGAGCATTAAGCTGCGGTTCACAGCTCTTTTGAGGGTGATCGCTTTGTCTTCCTGCAGGAGGGCAGGAAGGACAAAGACCCACAGCCAGCTGCGCGCAGGAGCGGTGAACTGAGAGGCTGAGGGTAGCACCCCGGGCTTTGGCCTCAGCAGGCGCCAGGAGAAGGGCTCACTGGCAAGCACTTAAGCGGGGAGGTGAGAGCGCGGGAGGGCATGGCGGCCAGGACAGGGCAAGGGACACTGTGGGCGCCTGGAGCTGAGCTCCTGTGGGAGACGTGGGGAAATGCTAGGAAGCCCAGCAACGCCGGCACACCCTACCAGTACCCTACGACGGTCACCAAGCCATGTATTCAGATATTTCTGAGAGCTGCAGAAGCCAGATGCTCTAGTCTGCACAGCGGTGACGCACTAGTTTACAGAACAAATACGCGCACTCTTTCACAGCTTTATTCTAGAAGGAGAAAAATAACAGTGGGACAAATAACAACTCCGAGCCCAGTGCTGCCCAGCGTGGCAGCCTCTGCACCCATGCAGGTCCTGAGCACTTAAAATGTGACAAGTTGAAGCGGAGAGGAGCCGTAAGGAAGGACTGCTTGCTCAGTTTTAGAGATGCTATGAAAAATCATGCGAAGTATACCATTTATACCTGTGTATGGAAAGCATTATTACATGTCATTAAAATATATTATTCCAGTTAGTTTTATTGATCTATTGCCTCAGTGTGGCTACCAGGCAACTTAAGTGTGATGTGCCCCTCCATCGCGTTTCTATGTGGCAGCACTGTTTGCTAGAAATGCATACTCTCTGGCCACATGCAGACCCACTCAATCACAATCTTTCAATTAATTGGGCCCCCAGGTGACTTGCAGTCTCTTAATGTTTAAAAACGAATCGTGCATAGCATGCACATTTCTTTTTCTGCCATGGTGAAGGAGAAGCATATAAAAGCATCATGGCCTACAAGTATTTTGATTTTTTTGGTCTGATTTTTCATGTAATGCCCGAAGGAGGTCATCACTAAACCTAGGGAAAGTCCTCACCAGAAAAGAGACAGTTAAGTGAAATCTTACAGCTGCCTAGAGCAGCACTGCAGATAGATTTATGTTTTTTTTTTTTTTTTTTGGGGGGGGGGGCGCTGGTTCAGGCTGCCTTGATGGGGAGGATGGGTATCGAACCACCATGCCCTGTGCTTGACAGGGATTGCCTTCCAAGGTGGTTTAACCACTGAGCTAACCCGAAAGCCCTGCTGCAGATATGTTTAGAAAGTTGATTTCAGGTAACAGACACACGCAGCGCCGCAAGCTCAGGCCTGTGGAGCGAGGAGTTAGGATTATAGAGAAAGGTGGGGAGAAGTGACCATGGGTGCGCGTGAGAGGCGCGCGGGCCGATTCTACAGGACAGTGCGGTGGCTTTGTCTTTTACTTTCAGTGGGGCAGAAAGCATGGGCTGGGATTGAGAAGAGACATGACACGACCTGACTTTCAGGTCTCTGGGAAAATGCTGGATGAAGTGTTGAAAAGAGAGTATCATGGGTCAGGGGATCCAAACACAATTCAGAAATCCAAGCAAGAGACCACAGTGCTTGTTACAGCAATCCAACTGCGAAATAGGCCATGGGTTGGATGCGAGTGACAGTAACAGAAGTAATTAAAGTGGAACCCATGATTTATTTTGAAAGTAGGGTCCATAAGGTGCCTTCCTCTGGCCTGAAAGAGGAGAAGGTGGGCCTGCATTCGGGGCACTTGTCCATGTGTGTGAACGTCAGCCGGCTCTGGCCACCCCTGCCAAGACTCCCTGTCTGATATGTCATGAGACCAAGATGAGCATCCTTGTCATTTCCTGCCCAAATTGTAGATTCCTGAATACCTCTAGCGTCATTGTGGTTTCCAGCCAGCAAATTTTGGTGCAGTTCATTATCAACCAATAAATAACTGAAGCTAAATTGTATAAAGAGACTGAGGCCATTCTCCGTAGCTTCCGCGGTTGCCATTGGGAGGCCAGTGGGTAGTCTGAGGCATGCTCCTGAATTCTTACTTTCTGGGCATCTTTCAAGGGTTTACTTTTTCATGGTTTTTACCAGGTGTCCATTTAGTTTGGTTGATTTTGTTTGAAATCCACTGAATAATCTTGAAATTATGCACTGATTTCTCACCGTATCTTGGGGGGGGGGGGAGGGATCAAGTATCCCCTGAGTTTCATCCTTTCCTCTCTTTACTTGGAAATCTAAATATTTTAATATCAGTAGTTATAACCATTAGTCATCACTCTGTGATTAGAGTTCTAAGGAAGGAGAAAGAATCTATTAGAGGCTGTATTCGAGTGGACAGTAGCTGAAAGTTCTCCAGACAGCCCATAAATCCCCCTGTCTTGCCAGTGGGCTGTGGGATATACTACTAAGTCTGTTCATTTACTTTTATTTTCAATCATATTTTCCACTTCTAAAAGTGTAGCTGCTTCCTGCACAAGTGGACATGATCATTCTTTATTGTTTCCTTCACTTTTTCAGATTTTGAAGTCTGGCTGTTAATTTTACTCTGAAATGTTAGTTATTGCGTGTGGCAATTTTATTCTTTAGAGAACTAATTGTGGGGAGTCTTTTGAGGTCTAGAATGAAGGCAAATTCCTCTAGAGAGGACTTGAGTTTGCTTTTGCCAGGTGCTTGGGGGTCAGCCCAGCTTGGATACTTTCTAAAAGTCCTGTTTGAATTTGTTCATGTGAATCCAGGCAAAAACTCTATGTAGGAATTAGCCTGTCCCTCCCTCCCTCCGTCCCTCCCTCCCTCCCTTCCTTCCTTCTTTCCTTCCTTCCTTTCTTCCTTCCTCTTTCTTTATTCCCTCCCTCTCTCCCTCCCTTCCTCTCTCCTTCCCTCCCTCTCTTTCTTTTCCTGTGCTTTGCTTATTGCCAAAACAACTGAGCAATTTTCTTTGCAGTCTTCAATAATGGCCGTAATAATTCTTTCACTTAATCCTTAAACTGAAAGTAGAACCTTTTGGGGTCCAAGCTTTATGGTGGGGCATTCTCAGACCACCCACTTTGTCTCTAGGCTGTGTGCCCTAATGAGAACTTGAAAACCACCACCGGAGTCCCCACTTTGGCAAAGGTCCTGAGGCCAAGGGGCCACAGTGCGCGCGCGTGAGGCGCAGCTGCTCATGAAGCTTCCAGCTTTCTCTTAGATCTTGGCCACACGCTATCTTACTATCTTGCAGTTGATCAGTGCTTTCAGGGAAGTTATATTTCTAGATGTTTTCACCAGCATTTGATTCATTTTTCCTGGGAAGATAAATCTAATACCTCACCCCAATACTGCCAGAAACACCGTCCTCCTTATGTACCACAACTAGTGTTTCTGCCTGCTTTCAGGCAGCATGTAAATCTTCGGGACCTCGATCCATGTGGATTTGACGGACCTCATGTGACGCTGATGGGCAGCTATGGACGGGGAAGAACGTTGCGCTGCTCTCCTTAGAGGAAATGAATGGATCTGCTTCCCTCACCGCTGCATCCCAGAGAGAAAGGAAGCAGCAAGGAGACGGGAAATCGAGGAGCTTCTAGCGAGGAACTGACACGTTACTGCCTTCCTTTAGGGAGCTTTCAGCAGCCTAAGCAGCAGCACGCCAGCCGTTACACACGCAGCAAACCTAGCCAGGTGACAGAATTCAATGTCGTGGAGATGGCTGACTCTCAGGGATTGAAGGCAGAGCCTGTTCGTTCATTTGTGCACATCGGGCTTCCGAGTGTCACCTGGCCCAGCTGTTCACTGACCCGAGGGTGGCGCCTGCGAAATGCAGATGGCACTGAAATGGGCATTGTTATTGCTAAGCTTGCACCCTCAGGGACTTCTGTCTTTCTCACAGTGGTACATTTCCCTCTGGAGTCAGTACATGCGATTTTGAGAAATGCTTGTGTATGTTTTGCAGTCTTAAGAAGTACTTAGCAGTGCGCAAGGGTATAATTTCACAAGCAGAAATTACTACCCACAAATTAGAATTTACTATTAGATAAAAGGAATCCTATAATGATATTTGAGAGGAGCTCCCAGTTACCATGGAGATAATCGTAGACGCCTGGGGCTGGGGCCAGAAGGGCCTGAAGCCAGCTCTGTACGGCCTCGTTCATCCTCTCCAAGTGCCTCCTGCACTGTCTCCCCTGTGCACTAAGAAGCAAGAGGCCACTCTGGACCTAGCTTTCCATGCATTGGGTCCTGTAGACTGGGATGCTCCTTATGGAACTGGAAAGGATGCCTGGGTGTACAAAATCGGAACCACCTAGAGTGTACTTGTGCACGAGAAGCTCTGCTTTCATTGGTGGCCACGTTAAGAAACCAGTAGGACTTGTTTTTTTCTTTTGAGAAGTTTAACTTGAAGATAGGAAAGATCAAAAGAGACAACAGAAGCAGGTGGGATCCAAAGGATGTGGAGAGTCAAGTGTAATAAAAAGGGAAGCAAGAGACTGAGTTAGCAGAAGCCTTGAGGTCTGGATAACAGTGCTGCCCCTGGGATGTTGCTCTTGCTGTAGTTGCGTGAGGAGAGTCTAGCTCTTGGGGGAAGCCTGTTTGCTCAGTCTATCTGTCTGTTTTTTAAAATGTTCAGTATATCATTGTATTATGCCAATAAGTCCTTATTACTTTAACAAAATGTGTTTCCGTTTCTTAATAACTGAAAGATGTTTATCAGACTAGTTTTTGTAGAAAATGGGCAACGGCCAACTGGATATTTCCATCAGTGTGTCAGGAGGAAATTAATCCAGGTGTCACAGCAGATGTATATTTTGATATCCTTTTATCTTCAGACGCAAGCAGTGACAGGTCATACATGACATCTTAATAGAATATGATATTATATGTACGTAGGGAATCAGCGACAACAAATATTTCAAAAGAGAGTAAAAGTCAATCTTATATCTTTATAAGTGAGGGTGAGCCAAAGTCAGACAGAACTAGAGGAAAGTACAGAAACGCCTATGGAGTGCAACAAAACAGACACTTGTGCACCAGAGTCGATTTGTACCTGAGTTGACAACATCTACCATGCAGTATGAGTTACGGCTTTGCTCTTACAGCTAGACATGCCAGCTCCATAATCCCACGACTCAGTTCCTTGAAACTGTCTATCATCTGTTTATCACCTATCAATCATCTCTTTGTCTGTCTGTTGGCCTGTCTATCAGCTATAGGTCACATATCTATGGAACCCACCTAGTTACCTACCTCCCATTGGTTTTGTCTCTCTGGAGAGCCCTGACTGATATGATGGACACAAATGATGGAGAGGCTGCAACACTGGTCCATTTAGAGCTCTGAAATGTGTGCATGTGTATACAACAAGAGAAAGGGAGGAGGAGAAGAAGGGAGGAACACGCACACACATACACACACACACCGGCACATGCACACACATGCACACGCACACAGTCTTATCTGATGGGGTCTGACTCTAAACTCTGGTATGATAGCACTTTCTGTGTCACAAAAAAAAAACCCTACTTTTTACCCGGAAAGACATTTTCCAGCAGCACGCTTTCTGCAGGTTTTTTCATGTAGACTTCAGTATGTGCTCAGAGCATCCACTCTTGGGCCTCTGTCTATCTCTGTCATAGGCAGATGAATAACCCTATAATCTTAGCAGGAGAAAGGCTTATGGGATCTTTCGTGTAGAAAGTGAATGTCCGTTGGAATTAGCCTTCCACGGAAGGCGAGCCAGTCTTAGAAGTCATTACACAGGCCAGCGAGATAGCTCAGCGGACTAACACGCCTGCTTAGGCAAGCTTACGCAAGCCCAGGAACCACAGTTCAATCCCAGGCAGCACAAGCCATGCCCCCCAGGGCAGGATGAGCTGGCCACAAACACACAAAGTCATTACACGAAGACTTTTTTTCACCAGGGCCTTTGTTTTCGTTTTTTTCTTCAACAGCTAATTTCACCATCACCAAGTGAAGAAACACTGTATGGGGCACATCATCAGGCTTTCATGGATGTTCCAAGGAGCACTCTGTTTTGCTTACCTGGAAGTCAGGTTCTGCTAGTGGTGTAAGTTTAGGAGAAGATGAAGAAAGAGCTCACCGTTGAGCCACCCACATGGCTCCAGGTCAGGCATCAGGGAGGCAAAAGTGTGGAATGATCTTCCCTGAAAAACTCGACATCTTTTGGGGAGGCTAGACTGCAGAGTAGAACGTACCGTAGAATTCTGTCACTCCAAAGGCAGGAAGCCCCTGGGAGAGAACGCAGCCATCCCCGGAGGGAGTGAGGGGAGTGTGGTGTGCTTAAAGACAAGTCACACTGAGCCGCCAGGGTCTCACAGTCACCAGGCTTTCTCCTACTAGGCCACTTAAGAGCAAGAGGCATTTTGAGCTGCTTAAGGCTCATGCTGGCTCCGTTCAGCCACATCTAGCCCATCCCCTGACTTAGGCACTGTAGCACAGCACTGAACTGTCTAGCTGAAGTAGTTGAACGCTTGGCTTCCAATCTATTAAGCAGGTCTCGAAAATTTCCAAATGTCTCCTGCACATTAGCTGGATTTTGTTTAACATTTTTCTTTTAGGGAGGTCCTAGCTTCACAGCTTCATTTATTCTCCTATCAAATGTCACTGACAGGTTAAATTTGGTGTTCAGTGAAATTCTCCAGGCTAGCTTTCTAATGCTGAGACGACAAATCATGGATGTGGCATTTCTTCCAGGAAATCTCCACGACACCCGAAGAGCCCTCAGCAAACCCAGCAGTTGGAATATGTCAGACTTGCCAGTTTCTTGTGATTGGATCTCAAAATATTTCAACTGGAGGAAGTGTCAGGGGACATCAGCTCTTACAGCTGGTAAAAATTCAAAGGAGGGAGGAAAGAAGGGAGATAATGAAAGAGAGAGGAAGGAAGAGGGGGAGGGAAGGACGAGGGGAGGAAGAGGCACTGGAGGCGAGAGAGAGAGACAAAGAGACAGAGAGAGACAGACAGACAGACACAGAGAGAGGCCATTGAGCATCGGGAGGGTCCCATTCCCATTACTGATGTAGAGTACCGGAAGGAACTAAGGAGTGAATCCTTTCTAGGTAGGCGCTGCATGCTAGTTGAAACAACTGGCAGTGAAATGTAACTTTGAATGCTGTCTCTACCGTACACTAGCCGCGCAATAAGGGACACGTAAGTGGAACTGACGTCTAACTTTCTGAAGCGTTGGCTTAGCCTGAGCACCCAGTCCACAGACTTGTCCTGATAACTGAGTGGTGTGGAACACATGAGGTGCTCATCGGAGTTTTTGCTTGATAAGTGTGTCTTAGCGACGGCTATGGATTAGGGTTAGCGGCAAGAGTGAGGGCGTGTCGTGCACACCTTGAAGATGGCATCTGGAAGCTTCGCTATTGGATGGAGTGGGAATTCTGAGAGAACAGAAGTCAGGGCTGACTCCTTGATTTTGGGCCTGAGCATATAGAGTCATTATTTACTAAAGTAAGGATTTCAGGAGGGGAAGGGGCATTTGTTTCAGGAATCTTATTTTTAAGCTTGAGATATTAGAGAAATACCGAAATGTATAGCGAGACCCTGTACCACATACATGCATACATACATGCATACATACATGCATACATACATACATACATACATACAAGATGTGTGTGTTTGGAGAATGGGGGGGTACTTCCAGGAGATTAGACCGACATGATCATAAGCACAGCGTTAAAAGCACAAAGTTTAGTAAGATCTTCCAGGTGTCATATATTTCAGGAAAACAAACATGACCCCTGCCCAGATGGAGCCCTGGAAAGGAATCAAATATTACAAGTAGGAAAACTGAGACTCAGGATAAGTTCAAAAAGTTGTCTGAAGGTGAATAACTAGAGACAATATCAAGACTTCAAATTAGTCTCCTTCTCCCAATCCTTCCTTATCTGATTGATGCAATGTGTCCCATGCAAACTTTCCCATAAGAGTTTGTCAACAGAAATCGGGTCTAGGTCTTCTTTTATTTGTTGTATTTAGCTTATATTTGGAAATCTGATAATAAATAGTGTCTATAGGTTCTAGCAATTTTCACAATGCCTTTCTCTTTTCTAAGTAGATAAATTACACATTATTTGTACACAGTGTATTTTCTTTCTTTCTTTGCTTCTTTCTTTCTTTCTTTCTTTCTTTCTTTCTTTCTTTCTTTCTTTCTTTCTTTCTTTCTTTCTTCCTTCCTTCCTTCCTTCCTTCCTTTCTCTTTCTATATATTTCATACAGTCTACAAGGCCTCACTACACAGATCAGACTTGTAGTGATCCTCCTGTTTTCGGCCTCCCAAGCACTAGGATTACAGGTGTGCACCACCACCCCCAGTCTTCTTCAATGCCTCACTGTGCCCTGGGGGAGGGGCACAGCTTTTTTTTTTTTTTTTTTTTACAGTACTGGAGATCAAACCCGGGGCCTTGCACTTCCCAGGCAGGCACTTATTCCATTGAGCTATATCCCCAGCCTGAATAGTTGTGTTCTAAATTAAGAATGCTACCTCTTCCTCCTTGCCTTGGTGCACTGACTAGAACTGCAGAGTTGAACGTCATGGTTGTTGAACAGATTTTTAAACTTTAATAGCAAGTGTTACGTGTCTGATAAAACCACACTATTAATGATGTCATAGTTCAAATTTATGGTTTTGGATTAAGTTTGCTGGCTAGCGACTGTGGTTGACTTCCCGAAAACACAAGTCCGAGGTCAATCGCTCCTTTAAAAGCAACCCCATCCTGGGTGGGAAATGACCACGTTCCACAGGCCGCCAGTGTCTTCCTCAGCAGAGGCCACAGGACCTGGCCTGTCATCCACAGCTCCATGGCTTGTTTCCAGGGGACTCTGGCCCATGCAGCTATAGCTGTGTGACTTTTAGGAGTGTCTCCTGTGGGAGTGTGGGACGCTATCAAGAGCAGCAATAAACACAGCATCGAAGTTGTTGTTAAACCGATTTGGGGGCTTGTGCAGCTGGCTCTGCGTTTCAAGCGCGGGTATATGATTCATATGGTCCACTTTTATTCCTTGCCATGTGCTCAGAAAATGACCTCATTAAAGATCATCTGAACATAATTAGGATTGTGTCACTACTTGGCCTCAGAGAGGAAAGAAATAGGCACATTGGCAGAGAAAGAAGGCAGCCTTGGGGAGACGCTCAGCCCTGGAAGACAGAGAGCTCCTTGAGGGACCTCTGAAGTGGAGCGCTGTGCAGCACAGGGAGGGAGAACGCTTGGAGAAGTGGGCCCACCGGGGAGTCCGGGCCCTGGTCAGAACATGAAACAGGTGTCCGCAATAAGGAGAAAAATTAAGGTGGCTGTTAAGCTGGGTCTTGGATTAAATCCCATAAAGCAGTGGAAGAAAGTGTCACAACCGCCATGATCAAACCTTCAGAAGTAATGTAAAATGGATAATGGGAACAATTGCAGTTGATATGGGTGTTTTAATTTTGCCAAGTCCATGCTTTTGTGGTGACCCTACAAGGTCATAAACTTCAGAAGAGGCACCCGGTGGTTCCTGACTGGCTGATTTTACATAGGCAAACCTTTCTCTAGTTTTAGAAATGAACCTCTGAGTAGGAGGTCATGCCTGGGAGAAGGGTTGAGCCTGTAGGTCTACACTGGCCCCACTGCTGAGTGGAAACATGGAAACAGCCCTCTGAAAACACAGGCAGTGGCTGAAGCCCACCCGGTAACTACTCAAGACATGGGCAGCGTTTGAACTGAGTTCCTGATCCTGCATGGCCTCATGGTACAGAGGCAGTCACAGAATGGTCTGTGAAACCTCCTTGCCCATCACATCTGTGGGCGCAGACATGCTCCTTGCTTGCTGGTGACCAGAGAAGTCTGCTGAGTGGACAGGGTGCTCCACGCTCCTCCCACAGATTGCCACCAGGCCCATCCTTGAAGTCTGGATGTGGGAACCTGAATGCCCAGGGTGACGGTGCGTGGAGGTGCAGCTTCAGGAGAGGGTAGCAGACAGCAAGGGCTCTGTCCTCGGTCATGGATTCATGCTGTCATCCAGGGAGCAGTTTTGTTCCTGTGAGTTAGGTGCAGTTTTGGCTCTTCTTGTCCTCTATCTGTCTCATGCATACTGGCTTTTCCTTCCACTGTATTATGAGAGGCCTGCCCCACATGTGACTGCCGTGCTCTCGGAGTGCCCAGCCGGCAGCACCCTATGCTCGACGGTGTTCTGTGGCATTCTGCCTTGGCATCAGAGAGATGGTGACGTCAGCACACTTGTTTGTTGCTATGGAGTAGCATGCTTTCTAGGGTAATACTGATGACAGAGAATTGAAGTGATCTAGCTTCAATGCACCTATAGAGGGCTGCCGAGATAGCTCAGCAGTCCAAAGCATCTGTTCAGGCAAGTGCAGAGATCACGGTTAGATCCCTGGCACCACAGGCTGTGTCAGCCCCTTCCTCAAGGGTGGGCTGAGCTGGCCACAGAATAAATGACTAAATGAATGAGTGAATAAATAAATAAATAAATAAATAAATCTGTGCAAAACGTTCTCTAATCTGGAATCTTAAAATTAGTATCAAAGCTGGGCGTGGTGGCTCACGCCTGTAATCCCAGCACTCAGGAGGCTGAGGCAGGAGGATTGGTGCGAGTTCGAGACCAGCCTGGGCTACAAAAGTGAGCTCAGGACCAGCCTCAACTGCATAGCGAGACCCTGTCTCAAAAAGACAAAAAAAAAAAAAAATTAGTATCAAGCTACTAATTGCTATTCTAATAGTAATAACTTTCATTTTTGGGGAGATTGTGTATGTATATAAATGCATACAAGTGAATAAAAGCAAAACCCCTTAATACTGATTTAGTCAATGTCTGGTAACCCACAAGGGCTTGTGTTCCTTGAAGATCCTTACTTCGCAGTAGCAGTCTTACACAGCACTAGGCACAAGATCAGGATATCTGTAATTTGATGACTGTGTTATTTAAACTTAGATAAATAGGACAGTATTTTAGTTTGCAATTCCCAGAGAGTCAAGAAATGTCTGGTAGAGGATTAAATTTTATTGAAAGAATTTGTCAAGAGTCTACTGTAGTGGAGCTATTTTTCCAGGAAGGTGTGTCCCCTCAAGGAACACTGTGGGAGGGGAGCTCCTTTACGACCAGACCAATAAAGCTTACTGAACTTTTCAAATAAGAGGAGAACCCTGCAATGGACAAAGCCAGCTCTCAGTCCCTGTGGCTTTAAAAATCCTCCCAGCCTCATGGTACCCACTAGTCAAATCCGTATGGGTCTGGTACAAATGAGTGAAAGAGAGTGGATTCAATTTTCGCAATATTCACAGCACATTTTAGCCAAGGTTAGTGGTGACTGTACAAGGTTCTAAACACTTTCCACATAGCAATCAACACTAGAGCTGAAAGAAAATACGTAATTAATGCCATAATAGCCACAGGCCACTGCCAGGCTCTTTGCCACTCACAAAAGAAGCCCCAGCACTGCTGCACTATTATTACATGCTATGCTCTATGCAAATATTTTGCTTTAAATAAAAAGACCCATATGTAGCAAAAATGCTTAGCTTACATCTGAGAGTCCCCCAGCATGCTGTGAGGACAGAGAGGAGAAAGCTCAGACAGAGCCCTGCAGCACTTCCTCAGGGAGTTTACAGAGCCAGTGCGAGGCCACCGCCTCTGCCTATCTGTGGGGCTGTAGAGGCAGCCCCTGAGCAACACGCGGCTCCTCAGCCCTTTGCTGGGGAGCAGGCACTTCCGGTTGAGTTGCTCTGTATCTCCTCCTTTCTAAACAGACTGTGCTTTTCTAGGAAACAACATCCTTTGGCCGGTGGGAGCTCCTTGGCTATCACCCTACTCTTCCTCAGCCAGGCATAAGACAGACAGTGCAAAATACATGCTAGGTGGATGAATATTTCCTTGAGGATTTTCCAGCTGGGAGCCAGAGAAGAGTGCTCTTTACCTTCGGGTCATCAAGCCAAGAGCTGCACCCAAGAGCTACCAGCTGCATGGTGAAGGGGATTGGCCATAGCAGTTAATGAAGCGTTGACGCAGGGACCAGTCAGCAGGGCACCTTGCCCTCAAATCTCAAGTCCCTGATTCCCACTGTCTGCACCTCTTCCTGCTCCTTCCCAGTGGTGAGGGTCAACCAGTCCTTTCTGCCTAGATAGTCTGACCTGGGTACTGATCTGCCTTCTCCTTTGCAAGGAACACAGCCCTGGCAGCTTTTGTTTACTGACCTATGTATGACTTTAGACAAGGTACCTAGTCTCTTTGAACTCAGTTTCCACATGAGTGGAACTGGAGCCATAGGATTGTTGGCAGAACTAAATGTGCTGCTGTACACCATGCATACAGATAAATCTGTCGTATTGTCAGGCTCTTTTATCAGAAGATGGAGAACAGGTATTGTGATGGTGTCAAAACATACCCCCCAATTCTTAGACATGCTCGGTTATCAAGTGGCTGAGCTCCATCTTGCTGTGTTCAATCTGTGTTGCTTTGAGCCTATTTCAATCCATAGAATTATGTACATATGTGTATAAATACACAGTTATATAGCATACATATAATTTGTGACCACTGATAAGTTATGCGTTTGCATTGTAATCTTCTAGTTAAAGTTACTCTATTTCTTTAGTCTTTTAGTCGTTTTCTAAATATAAGTCTTTCTAAACTTTAAATAATTCATCCAAAAGTAAAATAAAATCTATTTATTTTAATATTCTGTGCTCACAAAATTTCCTTCTTCAGGCATCAGCTCAAGTATCTTCCTTCCTATGAAGTCACATACATAATTTCGTGTGTATCTCCCAGAAATTCTAAGGTAGAGATACCTCTAGGTAGAATTCCTGTATCAAAGGGGTTTGCCTTTCCACAATTATTTGCGCTGCCAAATTTGCCTCACAGAAAGAACAGCTTACACTCCCATCAAAAGTACGTAAACTCATAAATAAATAAAGTTAAAAAAAATTGAGATAGCTCAGCAGTCTGAAGCACCTGCTTAGGCAAGCTTAGGCAACTACAGGGACCCCGGGACCACATGCTGCACCAGCCCCACCCCCAGGGCAGGCTGAGCCGGCCATAACATAAATAAATAAAGTGTAACAAGTTCATAAACTTATTTTTTACAGCAACGCCAATATTAGCAGTTATGAAACTTAAATGAAGATTACAAACAAAATGATCTCATTGTTTTAATTTTCATTTTGTTATTTTAGTTTGAAAATAAATACTCAAGTGCTTTAACAAGCTAATATAACATGACAGAATCAGTTTCAGTGAAAATATCAGTAACATATACCTTTTGGTAACATAATAGTTGCTTATTATTGGAAACACAGGGGCTGGCAAGATAGCTCAGTGGTCTAAAACGCCTGCTTGGGCAGACGCAGGGTACTGCAGTCCGATCCCCAGCTCCACATGCCAGGCCAGCCCTGCCCTCAGGGTGGGCTGAGCAGGCAAAAGTGAAAGAAGAAAAAGAAAAAGAAGGAAAGAGAACACATTACAGCTAGATGTGGGCGAACATTAGGTGCAAGGAAAACCAGAATATCTGAGGAGAAAGATCCATCCAAGACTAAGGGAGTGAGGAACACGAGACAGGGTAAGGCGAGGGCGTGTAAGTCACTCAGATCATGATCATAAGGGCTAAAAATCAAACTGTCAGGCAACATAAAAAGTATAATACTGGGCTGGGCGTGGTGGCGCACGCCTGTAATCCCAGCATTCAGGAGGTTGAGGCAGGACGATTGGTATGAGTTCGAGACCAGCCTGGGCTACAAAAGTGAGCTCAAGGCCAGCCTGAACTGCATAGCGAGACCCTGTCTCAAAAAAGAAAAAAAAAAGTATAATTACAAAAATACAAACTGCAAGCAAATGAAGCAAAAATACTGTGCTTTTATGCAACCACACTGAGTCAGTATTAGCCTAAAGTCACCCGTCATAAGTGACCCTAACATAAGCCACGAAGTGCAAGTATGCAGTGCAGCTGGGGAAATGGCCAGGCTGGGACCCCAGCTACCT